>OY978216.1:20519261-20594261 GCA_963854785.1 Vaccinium vitis-idaea | reverse complement strand
TGCATGGAAATGGGAGGACAATTCCTTCCAAGAGCAAAAGGTTTTTGAGCCTTTTGATGCAGGAGATGGGCAAGAAACTTCTACTTCGGACCCAAGTCCAAGCCAAAGTCCGCAAACCGGTCCAGAGAGCTCATCGGAAGATCTCAATCCAACGTACGCTCCTTACGAGACATATATGACTCGTGTGATTTTGCCTTCTTCACTTGTGAACCACAGAACTTTGAAGAAGCTGCAAGTGAAGAAATATGGAAAAAGGCAATGGATGAGGAAATTGCAACTATCGAGAAAAATCACACATGGGATCTCGTGGAGCTGCCGAAAGACAAAGACGTAATTGGGCTCAAATGGGTCTATAAGACAAAATACAAAGAAGATGGATCAATTCAGAAGCACAAAGCACGGTTAGTGGCAAAAGGCTACTCGCAACAGCCTGGAGTGGATTTCAATGAAACATTTGCTCCTGTCGCTCACATGGAGACGATCAGAACAGTTCTAGCCTTGGCGGCACAGTACGAGCTTCCAGTATATCAACTCGACATCAAATCTGCATTTCTCAATGGCGAACTAGAAGAAGAAGTCTATGTGGAGCAACCGCAAGGCAACACTGTCAAAGGAAAAGAAGACAAGGTGTACCGGCTTCGGAAGGCACTTTATGGCTTGAAGCAAGCACCTCGACCGTGGAACAGCAACATTGACAAGTACTTCTGCCAAAATGGTTTTGAAAGAAGCCGAAGTGAACCATCACTCTATGTCAAAAAAGGAGGTACGCAGGACTTCCTCATTATCTGCTTATATGTTGATGACTTAATCTACACAGGCACCAATTCAGCGATGCTTGAAGAATTTAAAAAGGCCATGATGAAGGAGTACGAGATGACTGATCTCGGCCTTATGAGATATTTTCTCGGCATCCAAGTGAGGCAGTCCAAAGAAGGGATTTTTATCTCACAAGAAAAATATCTCGAAGATTTATTGAAGAAATTTCGGATGAGTAACTGCAAGCCAGTTTCTACTCCACTTTCTCTAAAAGACAAGCTGCAACTGAATGATGGAGCAGAGAAGATCAATGCTACTGCCTACCGAAAATTGGTTGGTTCGCTCAATTATCTCACTCATACAAGGCCCGACATTGTATATTCTGTGAATCTTATTTCTAGATTTATGCACGAGCCGAGCAAGTTACACTATACTGCAGCAAAACGGATTCTCCGTTATCTTCAAGGAACGAAGAAACTTGGCATCAGGTACACAAAAGAAAATGATAGCAGGCTTATTGGCTACACAGATAGCGATTGGGCAGGCTCGCTGGATGATCGCAAAAGCACCTCAGGATATGTATTCTGTATCGGATCTAACATCATCGCTTGGAGTTCTAAAAAGCAAAGGACAATTGCTCTCTCATCGGCAGAAGCTGAATATATAGCAGCTACAGATGCAACATGTGAGGCTGTATGGCTCAGACGAATTCTTTCGGACATGGAGCATAAAGAGGAAGGCCCTACAATCATCTACTACGATAATATGTCAGCCATAGCAATGAGCAAAAATCCAGTTTTTCACTGCAGGACAAAGCACATTGAGCTCCGACATCACTTTATCAGAGACTTGGTGCAGAGTGGAGAAATTCAGCTCGAATTTGTCAATACAAAGGAGCAACTAGCTGACATTATGACCAAAGCAGTGGCAGCAGAAAAATTCTCTCAATTTCATGGAGTCATGAAGATTACAAATTAAGGAGGAGTGTTAAAAATGTAATTTGTAATCTTCTAGAGTTGTGTAGAATAGGTGTTAAATTATCTTAGCAAAAATATAGAAGTGTGTAGAAATGTGTATTAAAATATTTAAGTTAGAAGTGTCTAGAAGGATAATAATCTTCACTCCAAGTCACTTTTCCTCTTTCCTGAAGATGTTGGAGATCGAACCCAGCATGATTTAGTCAAAGAAGATCTGCTGGGCAAAAAATACACTTCTACTTCAATGAACATCCCCTTTTAACGAGAGATGATGATGCCTGTAGTTTTTTCTCTGCTGCTGCTCCTTATGGCTCGCAGCAGCCTAGTTACGGCACAATTAACAGTTCTCCACAAGATGTGCTCCAACGCCAGTAATTTCACTGACGGTAGCCAATTTGAATCCAACCTCGACGGTGTCCTCTCCCGAGCACTCAAAGACGAAGACAGTGATTTCCTCTCCTTGTACAACGAAGGAGAAGAGCCAGACAAAGTTTACGGCCTCTTCCTCTGTAGACATGATGTTCCAATCACAGACTGCAAGAAATGCATCAACACCGCAGGCCAAGAGATCTTAAAAGAATGTCCCTTCAAGAAAGAAGCAATCATTTGGTATGATCAGTGTATGATTCGGTACTCGAACAGATCATTTTTCTCTATCGCGGAGAGGCAGCCGGCTGTATGTTTGTCGAACCCAGAAAATGTAACTGAGCCGGATCAATTTACCAAAATTTTGGACAATATGTTTGCAAACCTGGCCAGTGTTGCTACTTCGATTCCCTCGAACCGGATGTACGCAGCCAACGAAAACGAGGTTGGTAGTTCTACAAATCTGTACG
The DNA here is from genome assembly GCA_963854785.1 of Vaccinium vitis-idaea. Classification (NCBI taxonomy): domain Eukaryota; kingdom Viridiplantae; phylum Streptophyta; class Magnoliopsida; order Ericales; family Ericaceae; genus Vaccinium; species Vaccinium vitis-idaea. The sequence continues at coordinate 20,591,692 of OY978216.1, read as the reverse complement.
GTATGGTGCAGTGCCAGCCTGATTTGTCACCGGTGGATTGTAGCAACTGCCTCAATGACATTATGTCTGGGGTACGTGCCTGCAGTGCCGGAAAAAAAGGAGGGAGAGTACTTGCACCAAGCTGTAACGTACATTATGAGCTTTATGCCGCCTCCGGCCGTAGCGGTGAGTAATTATAACAATGCTACATACACAACATTAAAATACTCACAACTTATATACTTAGATGCTTGTTAACACACACATGTATCAAATAGTTTTGGACACAGTTGTGTGTGTACGTTTTGGAGAAATGAATCTTGGATTCTGATAAGTAAAACCATAAGGGAATGTGCAGCCGTCACGATATTGCCTATTTTCATCTCAAATAGTCATTTAATTGTGGACTTTGGAGGGTACGCTACAACGAGAGCACAAAGACAACTGTGAAATCACGAACTATTTGTTTTTTAGACCAGATTGAGAGTAAGAACGTAGAGCAAAGCAAGTAGAGATACTTTCAAGATTATGGCAGCAAGATTTTACTATTAATACTTCAAGATTATGGCAGCAAGATTTTACTATTAATACTTCAAGATTATGGCAGCAGGATTTTACTATTAATAGTTTTTGTCCCCTCCCTGTCTAGGAACAAGTTTCTTCGTCACCTTCATCGAGCAATATGAATCTGTGTGTGTGTGTGGGTGGATATATTCAGAAATTACGGCTCGTATTTGTTTTGAAAATAGGGCTAGCCGGCAATGAAGACCACTGCTCGCTGGTTACAGGCAGCGTATCATAACTTTTCTAATGCTCACAACATGTTCGATGAAAGTCAGAGAGAAATTTTTCCTCTTGGATGTAACTGGCTACTGTGGAAGACTAAGTAGAATTCAACAACTAAAATGAAGAAAGCAAGAATTGTAAAAACGAGTGAGGCAAATGTCGTAACCATTTAGTTGGTGACTGAGACAGTGGTAATTCTAAAATTCACTCCCTAGTATTTCTCAGACACTCTTTTTTTAGGTAAATTATTCTCAGGACACTTGCTCATAGATGAACACAATTCCCTAAAGTGCTTATGATGAGAAATATTTTTGATACATTTATAATGGAGAGTATCAAATTACTTTGTACTACCAAATCCGTTTATGCATGAAGTTGTACTCTGCAACACTAATTATGTAACTGCATAAATTTGCACATTGTTCCCAATATACATGTAATAGCAGTCCTTTGAATTTCACCTATTTTTAGTCACGATTAGAAGGAATTGAATTCCGGTTTTGTGCATAGCTTCTAATACCCGTCGTTTGGCTATGTTGGGATCTTATTTTTTACAACCATTGGACTGCTGTTAGTAATATGGCGACGAGTTAAACAAAGAAAACTAATACAGTGCCATCTGTTTTGAAGGAAATAAAGGAAAAAAGATCACAATCGGCGTCAGTGTATCAGCATCTATAGTGGTAGTGCTGCTTGGTTCCGGTATCTACTATCAAAGGAGAAGGAAAAGAACAGCAGGAGGTAACTGCAACATATGACTGCAACAATGTAAAGGTTAACACAATTTATTTTTTCAGATTTTGTCAGCCCTAATTGTATATTCTTCCACAGAAGAGAAAGGAAATAGCCAAGACGTTCAATTACTTGACTTGGAACAAGGAAGAATTGTTGATGATTACAGCACTGAGAAAATGCCAGGAGAAAAGCCTACTAAGTCTCATGACTTTCCTTCGGTTCAGTTAGATCTTATACTTGTAGCTACAAAGCATTTTTCTCAAGAAAATAAGCTTGGAGAAGGTGGATTTGGTCCCGTTTACAAGGTAATTTAGTAATGAGGATTTTGTCAAGTATAAATTTTGTCATGTTTTAGATTACAAAATCTAACTTTAGAGCTAAAAGAGGCCTTCCTACGACCACGTCAATGCCCCTATAGTGGAATAAGTAAAAGAAATTGCTAATTCTACTTCAAATGCATTGCATGTCTTTGAAAATTGTTTGCAGGGTACGTTACCTGATGGCAAGGAAATTGCAGTAAAGAGGCTGTCAGGAAATTCTGGCCAAGGACTTCAAGAGTTCAAGAACGAAATATCTTTAATTGCTAGACTGCAACATAGGAATCTTGTCAGACTCTTGGGCTGTTGCTTGGAGGGGAGCGAGTTAATGCTTATCTATGAATACATGCCCAACAAAAGCTTAGATTACTTTCTCTTTGGTATGGACTCTCTTTTGCGTTGTCACTTGTTAATAGGAAAAACATTTGCGATGAGACACAAACAAGACAATATTTTAATCAACTTGATTTTTTTTTTTTTCATTGTTAGATTCAACTAAAGCTGCACAACTAGACTGGAAGAGACGCTTTGTCATAATCAATGGGACTGCTCGAGGCCTTCTGTATCTGCATGAAGATTCTCGACTTAGAATTATTCATAGGGACCTTAAAGCTAGCAACATTTTGTTAGATCAAGAAATGAATCCCAAGATATCAGATTTTGGAATGGCAAGGATATTTGGCGTAAATCAAAGTGAAGCCAACACAAACAGAGTTGTTGGGACATAGTAAGCCTCTTCGGTGTCCAACTTATGTATTCATACACAAATTTGTCTATCCATCTTACCCAATATTCACTTCTTAATAATCGATAACAGTGGATATATGGCTCCAGAGTACGCTATGGAAGGATTGTTTTCTGTTAAATCTGATGTCTTCAGTTTCGGAGTTCTCTTACTTGAGATTATAAGTGGGAAAAAGAACAGCGGTTTTCACCTTTCTGAGAATGGTCATAGCCTCCTCACTTATGTATGTTCCTAGACTTCTACTTATCTCTCTATATTTAATGTGTATACTGAATATTATTCATGATGATAATTTATTGACTTGCTAAATTTTCAATAGGCATGGAATATATGGTGCAAAGGGGAAGGTATATTGGAGCTGATGGACCCCTTCCTAGTGGAATCATGTGTAGCAACCGAAGTGTTGAAGTGTATCCATATCGGGTTGTTGTGCGTCCAAGAAGACCCTGCAGATAGACCGACGATGTCAAGTGTTGGTCTTGCGTTGGGGAGCGACAATGTGACGTTGCCTAAACCAACACAACCAGCATTCTCTGTTGGGCGCTTAGCTTTGAATTCATCTCAATCCCCACCAAATGCTATTGTAGTCTCTGTGAATGATGTGACTTTTTCAAATGTATCACCCCGATAACTTGCGATTTTTCTTTTGGTTCAGTAGAAAGATTCATTGATTGGCTCATTTACTCTTAATGTTTTGTTACCGATTAATACCGGTGGTAGATGGAAACATTTAGCATTCTTTACTCTTAATGTTTTAATTATGGTAAAGAAAGGTATTATTATAAATATGAGCATGAAAGCGTAAAAAAATTGCATGGATCTAAATTCGAATCTTCTAGCCAGTTGGCAACTCTTGTCAATCAAAGAATGCAAGAGGCCAAATCTTGACGAAAATAACATATTATTATTATTTTTCCTTAATAGGATGATACGTTCCCTACTACTGGTCCTACTTCACGCTCAGTTGGGGGTACCAATTCAGCAAATGGGAAGGGTATAGCTGTCACTTGAGAAAGAAATGGGTTTGGGCGGGAGAGTTAGTTGTCCAGTTAGTTGTAAAAGTTGTTGGGGTTGGTTACTTGAGTTGAGGGGAGTTTGTAGTATAAAATCGGTAACTTTGTGGATTGTAATTCATTCTGAAATTCCGTTGTAAAGCAAAGTCGACGAGCGCTCCCTTGGTTGCTCAGTGGACGAGAGTTCCTCTGAGTCTTTTCTTCAAACACATTCAGTACATTCTCCATTCTTCATATTCCTTTACATTTCTTTACTATTTTTTCCGCCATTTCCAAACTACCAATAACTCAGAACTTATCATAGGAGTTTTAGTTTAGTGCTTTTTAAGGTTGTGTCTTTTAGGTTTCGTTTAGATCGGATAGACTTACTCCTTGAAATTGGAATTCGGAGTCATACACCCATTGACTGACAGTTGAGGTGCGAAAGTTGTGTGGAAATTTTAAAAGAAAGCATAAGAATTTGTAGAATATGTACTCGGATTGATGCCTAGCGATATTGGAATTACATGTGAGATTCGTAACAACTAATTAAACGAAGCCCAGCATATGAAAATACTGTTATATATACAAGAGAAATAACAAGCAATTCTTGCATTCAGCAAGATTTGTCGTATTGACGTTGCCAGAGGCTACAATAGTGGCCATGTATTCAGGTTACTCTGTATAATCTTCCGTGCTATTTATCCAACCCTGTATCAAAAACCAGAATTTGTGTATGGTCGATGTCGGGTTTGCAAATGATAAATATGCGTGGGGTTCTGGGGTGTGTGTTTGTTTGGTAGATTTGTTAAGTCTGTTTAAAAGTTTGCTTTGCTGTTGCCTCTATCTCAATTAAGGAGCCAGGGTTTGTATTCTGTGTTGTTCGGTGGGTGTTGCTGTTACTATTATTCTGCTTGTGGATGTTGTATGCTGCTGTTTGAGGTTTGGTGTGCATGCTAGGTTGATTGTTTTAGCTGATACGTATCTCTGGTTTTGGAGTGGCTATCTACAACTGCTTAGGCCTTAGGGATTATGTAAGGAGGATCCAAGGGTTAGGTAAAATGCACATTGGTATATTGAAATTTTGGGATCTGGCTTTGAATCACGCTTGATGCAAATGTAGAAGTTTGATGTCCTCTGAGGGTATGATATTTGATGATGACGGTCAAGAAGCAGAGTTAGAGCTGGCTCATGAAGTGTGGGGTCCGGAAGCGAATCCCCAACTTGGGGGCTTGGGGCCCTCTATTTCTTCATATAATTTTTTGGGAGAATTGGTATAGGGTCCACTATAGTACATTTCTAAACTCTTGAGTTCGCTACATAGTTTCATAAAGTATGCAGTCCACACGCTGATCAAAGACGGAAACACCCCAGATGCAAATGATAGTCGTTGCGGTCCTTGAGGATCTTCGCCGACCACCATCCCCTGACTTCCCACCTCCGGCGACCACTCCTATCAGCGAACCTCTGGCGAACACCACCATGGTGAAACTCCGGCGGAAACAGTTAAATCGTGACCTAATCATGTCATTGTCGTCGTCGTTTCTGGCTAAAATCAAGTTGTTTGACCATCGTCTGCAATTCCGGCGACAAGACGATCCCTGTTCGAGTGAAAAACCAATCAGATCTGTGTGTGTGTGTGTGAGAGAGAGAGAGAGAGAGAAATCACGCCGTCGTCGTTGTTTCTGGCTACTCTTCGGCGATCAACAGGTCCGGCCGGTATGCGCCAATTTTGAAGAAAATCGGTACTCTAATTTATCAGTTCCGTTCTGGCCATTTTACCGGTTGATCTTGGACCATCTCGGTCATTTTAGTTTTTTTCCGGTTGAACTGTGCTGTTTCGTCAGGAACCGGACTCATTTTGCAGGATCAGATGAAAAATCCTATATTGCTAGCAATCGAATAATTAAGCAATAATAGGAATTAAAAAACAATAAACAATGAACACACCGATATACGTGGAAAACCCCTTAAAAAGGGTAAAAATCACGGGAGGAAATCAATCCACTAAAAGTAAACATTGTGCAGTTACAAAACGATCTCAATTAAACACAATCGTGAATCCTCACCGATTGACCAAAGATCGTGTTGCCGAATCCACGTACACCGCACCAAGTGGTTGATTGCCGAAAGCCTTGAATCCTCAAGTCCTCCGAGATACTTCTGGAATCCACCGGAAGTATGATCCAATTGTTGAATCGAGTGATAGACAAACTTCTTGGAGTTAATCGAAAGGCTTGATGCTCATCTTGAGCATGTGTACTCCAAGACTCACACTTAAAAACACAGCCGTGTATATATTGCTCTCAAAATCTTTTTCCCGAAGTCATCACAAAAAAATGCCAAAGGATGATGTATATATATATTAAACAAGGCTTTGACCAATGTCCAAAACTTTCCAAAGTGATGCACCAAGCTGCCAAAAGATGATTGTATGTATATTAATCGTCCAAAACTTTCCAATTCAATAGCATTCCTTTTACTGCCTTTTCCAAGAGCATTCCTTGTTGAGAAGCACGGCTAATGTTAGAATATGAAATCTTTCCTTCTTGCGGTAGCTTTCCCTGATTTGATTTGGCTACATAACAATCTCGTGCAAATCCTCCCAAAACTCTACCTAAGGATCTTCGCCTATCAATTACAAAAAATGTGATTTCCTCCACTTCCTAAACAGACACTCTAAAAATAGAAGAAAAATAAATTACAACTCGATAATTAAAGATACAATAAAATGTGTGTCTTGTCATGGAATTTGCCAATAAAAATAGTCCTTACATCAGAGAATGTTGGAACTTTGTCCGTCGATGAACATAAATGAAGGTGTTGGTGGCGATAGAAAGGTAGAAGAAGAGAGCAATTTTTCTTTTAATATGGGGAGGTTTCGATAAAAGCTAACTATGGAACATCATGTGCTGCTAGAAAGTAGTACCTACTCCTCCTAACCTACTAATGGGAAACAAGAGTACCACTTGATGAGATGGAAGTAGTCTCCCTCGTTGATAAAAAAAAAGAAGTCTCCCTCTTTACTGATAATGAATAAAGAAAATAAAAATATTCACAATAGAATGAGGTTTTATATTTTGTCTTATTTTTATATTCTTATATTTCTGTATTTTTCGTCATACAAAATAGCTATTTTTATCAAGTAGTAATTGTTTTAAACAAAGATATAGTCGAGATAACCACATCTTGTTAGTTCAAATAACCACCTCTTTTTAGTCCAAATAACCACATCTGATCCTAAGTAGGCTTTAAAAAAAAGACATAGTAAAGATAACCACATCTTGAGAGTGTAGATAACCACCCCTTGTGATTCCAGAAATGGTTATCTGCTCCGGCGAATTTTCCGTCAAAGTCCAATTTTCCGGCAACTTTTTCGGCGCTGGAGAAATTTCCCGGCGAACTTTTCCAGCAAATTAAACAACAAAAAGCATTTACGTACAGTACTACGCCAAAGTCCAATTTGGCTGCAAACTCTATCCTCCTCACATAAGGAGGAGAACTAGTTGCGATTTCCGTGCATAGCATAGATTCATGCTATGCTATACATAAGGGGGAGACTAGTTTTCTCATACATGCCTAGAGTCAATTGTCCATTCCAAAGTCTTACGAGCAGGCTTAGGAGATTTGGACATGTGCCAAAGTCCAATTTGGCTGCAAACTCTATCCTCCTCACAACTCTCAGTCTTTGACAATGGGAAGGATTTGAGCCACATGTTCCAACAATCATTTGCTGGTGGAAACGAATTAGTGCAGATAGGTGTTTAAAAGCAAAAACATAGTACTTAATTAATAGACAATGATCGATCCAGCACACCATTCAATTAGGGACCCTTGCTTACGGTACTCAACCGAATTTATTCGGACGACAAAACTTAATCTTATCCTTCAGCTCGGATAGACACCTGCACCAGCTTAATCTTAGAGAGCTTCTTCGACAAGGACATGGTGTAGAGGTCAATCATGCAAAGAGGATGCAAAATAATTCTTTAATGTCAAAAGGACAAATTAACCCTACGTCCAAAAATGCCCCCGCTAGCCCATGAAAGTGCCTAAACTCCCAAAACTGTATAAAAGTGTCTAAACTCCCAAACCTAATGAAAGTGCCTAAATCCCTAAAACCGTGTGAAAGTGCCTAAACCTCCAAAACAGTATGAAAGTGCCTAAACTTCTAAAACCCTATGAAACTGTATGATACCCTAAGTGCCTAAACCCAAAATGCCGAAACTCATTATACTCTACTCCAAAGAGCCTAACCCCCAAAATTAAACCACCTCTAAAATTGATGAGAGAGAAATTAATTTTTCTTACCCATCAATTACATTCTACAGTAACGAGAGAGGAAAAGATGAGAGAGAGAATGAAAGTGGCATGCCCCAATTAGAGAGAGAGAGAGAATTGAAAAGCCCATCTTGAAAGTGACGGGATCTGCAGAATTTTAAAGTGACATGCCGGGGGCTAGGCACGACAATTGTTGTGCTGTTTTTTTTTTTTCTTTAGCAGTGCATAAAGGAGGCGCCCAAAAGAGTTTATTAAGGGTATTTTTGTCTACTATTATCCTTGAGCCCTTAAAAATTTTCCATCAATGTAATGGAGGTCTTAAAATAAGTTAAACTGGACTAAACACCTTTTAAAGCCACAAACTTGTCATTTTGGACAATTGTCTGTAAATTTTATCTTTCAGATAGACACCGGATAGATACCGGAAAGGCTCTTGCCGGTGTTTATTGGTCTTTTACCAAAGTATATGAAAAGCATAGAAATTTATACTAGTTGCTAGGATGAATGACTCAGATTTAAAACAAAATAGGAGAACTATTTGCGCGAATAATTTGCTTTCAATCCGAACCATTAAAAACATTCGTAGACGGTCCAGATATTGCACAACAACTGCTGACACAAGCTACAAGTCTTGATAGGACGTTAGTACGTTAATATTGTTAGATTACTACGAGAGCCAACCACTTGTCTATATATAGAAATCGAACCATAGACTTCACACTCCAAAAGAGTCCTACACAACTATTGGGCTTATAGTCTTGTAACCCGAGGTTGGAAAGATTTTTTTTTTTTTTTTTGATCGGCAAAATAAATTTTATAAAAGAAACTCGATAAGCGTACATCGAGAAAAGGGAGACATCCAACCAAGGTTGAACCAAAGAAAAAATGAGGGGAAAGAAGAAAACACTGAAAAACACCAAAAGGCGCCTAACCCAAAACAGCCACCACAAAACTCTGAAAAGCTACCCCTTACACTGCCCTAAGGCGCCTAAAGCACAACCCTAAGCTGCAAAAGCGCAAACAAACAAAACGAGCCAGAAACAAACCCAAGCCGCCTCCACCAAAAAAACAAAAGTCTCCAAATCCTCATCAGAGAAACAACAAAAAAACCTTCCAATAGTCAGCCATTTGAAAGAGTTCTTTTGAGATCAGCTAAAGATGACTTTTCTTGTATTGCGAAAAACAAATACAGAAGATCGACAAAAACAGATTTGCACCAATTGAGAAAGGATCAGACTAGAAGCACGGTCATGTCAAAATGATTGAAGGAAAGAATTGTTGTTAATTGCGTGTTTTATCTTAATTTCTTCAAAATGATTGAAGGATCAGACTTTTCTTGTGTGTGTCCACGACCCAGTTCGATTTAATCAAAGAGGTTGTGCTGGGAAACTTCAGAACAACTTTTCTAACCATCCCCCCTTCTATTTTTGTCCAGCTCAGTGAGAGAGATTAACGAAAGAGAACATGATGCCTATAGTTTTTGCTCTACTGCTTGTCCTAATTCCTCGCAGCAGCCTAGTTACGGCACAACTAACGGTTACAAATATGTGCTACAACGAACCAAACTACACCGACGGTAGCAATTTTCAAACCAACCTCTACCGCGTCCTCTTTAACTCACTTTACATCGACAGCAGCAATTCCATCTTCTCCAACAGGACCGAAGGACAAGACCCGGACACAGTTTACGGCCTGTTCGCCTGCGAAGGCAATGTTTCAGCCGCAGATTGCCGAAAATGCATCTACAGTGCAAGTGAAACGATCTTAAGCTTATGTCGCTTCAGGAAAGAAGGAATCATTTGGTTAAATCAGTGTATGCTTCGGTACTCATACAAATCGACATTCCCTGCTACATGTTCAAATGACACCGGAAACATAACGAAGCCAGATAATTTTAACGAGACTGTGGATGATATGTTTGCAAATCTGATCCCAATTGCTACTTCTAACCGTATGTATGCGACCAACGAATCCGACATAGGTAATTCTACGAAGGTGCGATGCACAGTGCAGTGCCTTCCTGATTTGTCACCGGTACTTTGTAGTAACTGCCTCAATCAGATCTTGAATCCAGGGTATTTCTGCAGTGTCGGAAAATATGCAGGGTTCATACTCACACAGAACTGTTATGCGCGGTCTGAGCTTTACCAGTTCGTCAATGAGACTTCTGGGAGTAGTGGTGAGTAATTATTCTTTAGTCCCGATTACGTTAAACTGTTAGGTCTGAGGTACTTATTTTATTTTTGTACTTTGTGACTCACTCGTTCCTAACTCCAAACCAACGCCTATAAACAATTTTGGTTACCCTCGTTTTGGCAGAAACGTTTAATGAAGTTAGGAATGGGGATTTGATTGGTACAAATTTTGAACGTTGGGTATTAAATTTTTCCAATTAATACATTGAGGACTAAAATGAGACGCGGTTGATATTTTGAGAACTAAAAAGGTTAATAAGCCTTTGTATTTTAGTCCCTTTTGATAAGTCAAAGAAAAAATTGTGGAGATTTTCGAAACTAATTCTCATGAATACTGGTAAATAATTCTAAAAGTGAGAATTAAATGTTTGTCCCCTTAATAAGAGTTTATATATCTATCATTCCCAACCTCAATATTTGTTGTGCTTAGGGATATCCAGAAACATAAACACACGCACACACCCAAATACAGAGACAACATTTTTTACATGGTTCGGCAAATGGTTTACAATCACTCATCCCTTATCCCAACCCAGTGTATACCCACCCAGTCCTCACCAATCTATCAAACAAAATTTTTGCCACACTTGTATCATCTCATAGATGACATATTCATACTGAGGTGCTCATTGAATCTGAGCCAATCCTTTGACTGCTATAATGCCCACGTTTTCAACAATATATACATGTCATGGAAGTGCACAAGTTTTACCCAAATTTTGGGTAATACCCACTGATGTGAAATTCCCCTATGTACAATCATGAGAGCGAGCAATTCCTATTTGGCCTTGTCGTAAGCACATTTGGTAATACCCATCTTTTGGCTGTGTTGGGATCTTGTTTTACAATCATTAGACAGCTGTTAATCAAATGGTGACGACTTAGACAATGATTGAAACAATACCATCTGTTTTGAAGGGAATGATGGAAAAATGATTGCAATCAGTGTTAGTTTATCAGCATCCGTAGTTTTCCTGCTGATTGGTTCTGTTATCTACTACCAAAGGAGAAGGAAAAGAACGAAGGAAGGTAACAACAGTCTTCTTACAACTACCAATTATCACAATATATACTCTTATAATACTTGAGCTATAGCTAACTGTACATTCTTCCTCAGAAGAGAAAGAAAGGAGTAGCAAAGAAGTTCAATTACTTGACTTAGCGCAAGTAAGAATTGTTAATGATTTCAACGCTGAGAATTTCGAAGGAGAAAGGCCGGTGAAGTCGCAGGACTTTCCTTCACTTCAGTTAGATCTTATACTTGAAGCTACGAAGCAATTTTCTGAAGAAAATAAGCTTGGAGAAGGTGGATTTGGTCCAGTTTACAAGGTACTTTCTGCTGATGATCATGTTTTGTCTTGTCTAAATTTGCAGGGTGTTGTCACGTTTTCGACAACAAAATCTAAATCTAAATCTAGAGCTAAAAGAAGCCTTTTGCACAACAATGCCGAAACTCATGATTGTATAAATCGAATGCTATGTATGATTTGGAAATTGCTTGCAGGGTACATTACCAGATGGCAAGGAAATTGCAGTAAAGAGGCTCTCAAGAAATTCCGGCCAAGGACTTCAAGAGTTCAAGAATGAAATATCTTTAATTGCTAGACTACAACATAGGAATCTTGTTAGACTATTGGGCTGTTGCTTGGAGGGGAACGAGTTAATGCTAATCTATGAGTTCATGCCCAACAAAAGCTTAGATTTCTTCCTCTTTGGTATGGACTCTCTCTGAAGTTGTCACTCCTTAATTAATTACTCAGATAATACATTTGCGATCAAACCCAAACAAGGCAGTTCTTAATGAACTTGAATTTTTATGTTTCTTTGTTAGATTCAGCAAAAGCTGCACAACTAGACTGGAGTAACCGCTTTCTCATAATTAATGGGATTGTTCGAGGCCTTTTGTATCTGCATGAGGATTCTCGACTTAGAATAATTCATAGAGACCTTAAAGTTAGCAACATTCTGTTAGATCAAGAAATGAATCCCAAGATATCAGACTTTGGAATGGCAAGAATTTTTGGTGGAAATCAAAGTGAAGCCAACACAAACAGAGTTGTTGGAACATAGTAAGCCTCTTAGTTTTTGAACTTATAAATGTATGCGTAACAATGTTAACCATATCTTCTAATAATTTTTGTTTATTATCAATTACAGTGGATATATGGCTCCGGAGTATGCAATGGAAGGATTATTTTCTATTAAATCTGATGTTTTCAGCTTCGGAGTTCTCTTACTAGAGATTATAAGTGGAAAAAAGAACAGCGATTTTTACCTTTCTGAGCATGGTCACAGCCTCCTAACTTATGTATGTTCCTATTGTCAAATCACTCTATCTTTTAAACTAAAATGCATATTAATGATTAGTTCATATATACTTATAATTTCATTACTGTTACTTTGTCAACAGACATGGAACTTATGGTGCAAAGGTGAAGGAAAATTGGAGCTGATGGATCCCTTACTCGTGGAGTCATGTGTAGAAGCAGAAGTGTTGAAGTGTATCCAAATCGGATTGTTGTGTGTCCAAGAAAACCCTGCTGATAGACCAACGATGTCATCTGTAGTTCATATGTTGGGAAGCGATATTGCGACGCTGCCTCAACCAACACAGCCCGCATTCTCTGCTAGGCGTCTAGTGCTGAAATCATGCCAATTCTCACCAAATGTTAATGTCGTTTCTATGAATGAGATGACTATTTCAGATGTATCACCTAGATAATTATACTACGAATTCTTTTTCATCCTCTCAAAAGATTCATCGATCGGCATTGTGTAGTAAGGAATGCGATATAATTAATTTTCTTTTAATTATCAAATTAAACCAAAGAAGTACATAAAGACTTGGGTTAATCTACGTGTTTAATTGGCGTGTTTCTAGTTTTAGTTATAAAAACTGTTGGAGATTTTCAAAATAATACATAATTTTGGTTTGGGGTTTTATGAAAAGGTGCGGAGAGAGATTTATGTGAAAGGGTGCAACACATTTTCATGTAAAGTTGTGACTTTACCGAATGGTTATCACACCCCTTTAAATTGGGATGTGTTTATTAGAATAGATGTGACTATTATGAAGGGATATGACAAATGGGGTGCTTCCAAGAGGCATGACTCTTTCTAATGAGTGTCTATTGAAAAGACACGATTGTTCTAATGGGTGTCTTTTAAAGACATGATCTTTCACAAAGGGGCACCTATAAATCTATAAATAGGCACTTTGTGAAGTCGTTCGAGATATCGAAAATTCCATAGCAAATTGCTCTCTCTCTCTACACACACTCTATTCCTAGAATTTTAGGTCGAGTTGGTGGGGGCAAATACTGTCTTTAGGAAAGCGTTGTTACAACGTGCCTCGAATGTAATTTATTGTTTCAGATTTTTCTATGGAGACGATGCCATCAACATTTTTGAAGACCGGATTTCCAACAATCTAAAGACAGTATTTTGGCATTGGCGATGTCTCTAAGGGACACAATGGATTAATAACAAAGTTCAAAGGAATATGTTTTCGTAACGGAGTATGAAATGGAATTATAATGTTTTGAGTGCGGTGACTATCATGAGACGAAGACGGATAGACGAGATTGGAAGTATTCTACAAAAAAATGAGCTAGACAATTAAATTCCGGTCAAATGGTTTACAGTAAGTTGACTCTTGATGTGTACTTCATTTCCATGGTGTAAGGTACGCTTAACCACTCCTTTTTATGTTACCATGGTATTTTAATTGTGAACTTAATCTTTCGCTTGGGTGTGATCCTTTAATAATTACTATTGATATGGTTATGACACCGTTTGGAGTAAACGGTTAAAACGGCCCGTCATTTTTTTTTTTTTTTTTAAATTCAATAAATTATAATGTCATTTTTGTCTTGATAAAAGTTTATTCTATAGTTGTTTTGAATTTGAACTTTGTGAGTCTGAAGCAATTTTGTCTTATAGAGCATGCATGCCTATGGATGACTTGAGTTTTCAAAATATATTTGATTTATTAATTGGTTTCATCTCCTGGGTTTTCAACCTTAATAGTCGGCAATTACAAAAGGTTTCTTGCGGCACCTCTTGGACTTTGTAACTGCCAATTTGTGGTCAGGCAATTGTTTTTTTAATTCTATCAGCAGTTAGGATAAACGGTTTAGTAAGTCTAGGCTGTGTTTAGTGTCGGTTCGGTATACCTCTCGGTCAAACAGCACCTGTTAGTTTTTATAATGGAAAGTTGCACCCCTTGAGGGAGTTAGGCATAAACGGCTAATGAAATCTGTTCGGAACAGTTGTTTCTTTTTATTTCTATATAAAGAGTAACTTTTCCCAAGTAAACAAATACAAGTTTTGGACATCAGGTTTTATCTAAGGTTATACCTGTGTTCTCCCACGAGTATTTTTCGTCACTATTTGTGCACTTTATTAGCATTTGTTTCGATTCAACTAGAGTGGCCAGTTTTTGTCAATATGCCTTCGGAAATCCCTTTGAACATTATCTGGCTTTCTTCTCCTTTTGTACCACCATTTGACATAGTAATTGGAAGTTCTTCATCACCATTGAGTCCCGGCGACTACATTTGGTTTGAAGAATAGAAAAAAGTCTTCGCAATGCGAGGACTACTGGATGTAAACCAATCGATTTATATTGATATCTCTTCCGATGAAGAAGGCCAAGTTGTGGAAGAGGAACCGAACGGCAATATTGCGGATAATTTGGTTGCGGCTGATTTGGTTGAAAATTCCTATGAAAGTGTAAAGGACTCTACTGAGGATTATATGGTTTCTAAGGATCATATGGACGCCTCTGATGAATCAACCGGAATGAAGCCAAATTCGCAAAGCAATATTCTCCGTGAAACGGAGGAGTGTGCTCTAAGTCCATTGCGACAAATGAGGACCATGGAAATGGCAAGGAAGAAGCATGATGATGTTCCTCTGCACAATGAGCCGATTTTAATACTCACAACACGTAAGAGTGTGCCTTGTCCCGCTGCTCTTAAGAAGATCAAACTTTTGATAAACTAGAATTAGACTATTTTATTATTTATGTGTTGTTTGATTTGTGTATCCACTTGCTATATTAGGTTTTATTCATAGTTTTATTTTACAATGAGCATTGTGTACTCTTAATTAAGATTGCAAAGTAGGCATTTTTGTTAATGATGCATTTACGGGTTTTTGGATTTAGTATATGACTGGTTATGTTTTTGGAGTCTTTAAATTGCCAATACTGGAACATATATCATATGACTTGTTTGTTCATATTTATGTGTTGCTAGATATAAATATTTATAAGAAAGTGTTCATTAGTTGGTTTGTTCCTTTTTAATTTGCATACATGGGTCTACAAGAATTTTTATGCAAGTTTTTCTTTTCATAAAGTGAACATATTCTCTTACCACAAGATGCCTTGTATATGCATGTTGGTTTGTACATGTGGGGTTATGGATATAATTAACCATTGGGTGTAACCCAGAAGGTGTGGCTCTTGGGTTTAAGTTAATGGTGAAATCATTGGAGGCTAGACCAAGTGGTGTGGTGATTTTTAATGAATTTATAGTGTGAGTTCTCCTACGCATGTTGGAGAGTACGTACGCAAACATGTGGAACGGTTGGTTCCGACCATCTTGATTACTTAGTTGCTCTAGATGACTATGTTCCTCAAGTTTAGTTCTAAATTAATTTATTTAGAGAGATGGTTTATGTGATTGTAATGGGTATTCATTATTTATAATGGAGACAAATGTGCCTAATAAATTAAGCATGGAGCCTAGGAATTAAGAGTTAGTCTACTCTTTGTGGGGTTTTATTCTCTTGAATTAAAGTGGATTCTTTACAATGAGATAGGGTGACATGGTTTTGTGTCACGGAGATAATTCTCTGCAAATCACTTAAAAGAGAATGTTAATAGTTATGACTGTGGTGGTAGTCCGAACACAGTGTATCACGTCATATACTATGGTGATATAGCTATGGAAAATGTTAATTACTCAAGAAGTAATTGTTATAACCTTCTTGCAAGGATAAAATGTGGAAAACATTGAATAGGGATGTGTCTTAGCCCAATTAATTTGATCACTCCTGGTGGAAACTCAACTCAACCGGTTGATGCTCTCAATCTCTTGGGTTCAATGAGAAACTACACCATATGTCATGATTGTAAGCACTTTAAATGTTATTTTATGCACCCCAAGGTAAAGTGTTTGGTACCTGTAATGCAAAACAAAAGGAGGTGAGCTACTTAGCTCTTAATAGATTTTTGGTGCTTTCGTTACAGGGCACTGGTAAGAATCTACCTATGTGAGTGTGGAGGTGGTGCCGCTTCCTATAAATCACAGGGGCTAGACCTTAGAGCGCTCATGAAATCAAGATATCGACCCATGGCCAGTGCACGGGTCACCTGATTGGAATATCTACAATTATGAGGGTTGTGTGTGAAACGTGTCCGGTTAGTCACTATAGGACAGCTAGTTCAAAGATACGTCTACTATGTTGCCCTGACTAGCTTTGATGTGTTTCATTAAGTGAATGGTTGAAGTCACGAGACACTATTCATCTATGCATAAGCCTTGGTATAAGAGAATCAAGACTTCTTCTTTCTTATTTCGAAAATGGTGAGGGATTGTTGGAGATTTTCAAAATAATACATAATTTTGGTTTGGGGTTTTATGAAAAGGTGCGGAGAGAGATTTATGTGAAAGGGTGCAACACCTTTTCACGTAAAGTTGTGACTTTACCGAATGGTTATCACACCCCTTTAAATTGGGATGTGTTTATTAGAATAGATGTGACTATTATGAAGGGATATGACAAATGTGGTGCTTCCAAGAGGCATGACTCTTCCTAATGAGTGTCTATTGAAAAGACACGATTATTCTAATGGGTGTCTTCTAAAGACATGATCTTTCACAAAGGGGTACCTATAAATCTATAAATAGGCACTTTGTGAAGTCATTCGAGATATTGAAAATTCCATAGCGAATTGCTCTCTCTCTACACACTCTATTCCTAGAATTTTAGGCATACTGTTAATCTGTTATTCTGCAGAAATAGAATATCAGTTCTGGGTTCTCTTATTCTTCCATAGCGGATATTCTGTCTGTCTTCGTTTGTGCAAGCGCAGTCAGAAAGAACTTCAAGTTCGGTTTCGTTGTATCTTGAAGGCGGATTTGCTGTTAACCCAGTGCACACCAAATTCACTCGAGTTGGTGGGGGCAAATACTGTCTTTAGGAAAGCATTGTTACAACGTGCCTCGAATGTAATTTATTGTTTCAGATTTTTCTATGGAGACGACGCCATCAACATTTTTGAAGACCAGATTTCCAACAAATACTTGCAGGTCCATATCCAAGTTTACATCCGGTACTCTCATAAGTGATAATGGGACCCTCCAAATAGCATTATGGTTCCACCATCACACTTGTGATATAACATAGATTTAAGTCCTAGCATTACTCTGTTGGTGTACTTGCACCCTAAAGCCCTGCACATCTCTCAAGGACTAATCATTTATGAGCCCACTTTGAGTGATTATCAGCATAGCCCTCGGAGAGTGGATCACTTCATGTGCCCACTTTGGTGAACATCTTGTGGACTCCCTTTTATGTTAGATGGACTTGCTCCCATTACTAAACATACTTATTCCTAATTTTGGTTATGTTTGATTAATTGATCTCTAAAATTCTTATACTTCTCTCAGTTTGGGGTGATCATTTTTTAACTCGCCATACGTACTCGATATACTTGCTTTCATAACTTCATATACTTCCTTCGTTCCAAAAAGTTTGACCTATTTTTTTTTTTTGGCTATCCCAAAATATAGGGACTTTAAAATTTTCAACAAAGGAAAGTTAGTAAATTTTATTTCTGCCATTGAGATGCTTTTAACAATCAAAACAATAAGACCAAAAAAACAGTAATTGAAAGTTTTAAAGTTTAAAGGGCATTTTAAAATTTTTAAAAAGTTCTCTGATTACATTGGCGGCAAGATTTTCTACTTTCTGGAAAACAATTTAAATTCAAAATTTGATTAACTCCTATTTTGTTAGAGTCAATGAATGAAGGGCAAACTTGAAAAGTTAAAAGTTTTGGGTAACATTGTATATCGTACATAAAATGTTGAAATTTAAAAGTAGGCCAAACTTTTTAGGATGGACGGAGTACTTGTTTTTGTTAGACTGACACTCCAAAAAACTTGGACATCTCTTACAAAATAACCATTTCATGCGCCTACTTTGAGTGACGATCTTTGGACTTGCCATATTGTTTCGTTCCTATTTGCCGCGTAAGTGTGAGCATTTGAGCGGGCGTGCCGGAACTTGTCGTCATTCAACATGCGTATAAGTATAAGTTCCTCGATCCAACTTCTAATCAAAACAATTGTGTGTGACCCAAAAAGTAAGACCACAACAAAGTTTGTAGTTTTTGGCCTAATTAAGAGGACTTAAAATTTTCCAACTGGCTGAAAAGAAAAACGAAACAAAAACTAATTCAACTCTATTAAGTCCGATTAAAAAAGTTAGAATGGTGGGTACAAGACGAACGAAATGAAAGTAAAGTAGGGTATATAAACTTGATTTGACATGGAAATAAAACTCCACAGAAGTGGAATGGAAAATGTACTTGAAAAAACAAAAAATAAAATACTGGAATAGCAACACACTTGTATAATAAGGAAAATGGTGGTGGCTTGCCACCATATGAGCGATGTCACGCCCTCCTTTTTATAAAAACAAAAATAAATGAATTCCTTACAATTAATAAGTCAAATGATAAAATATTTCCATAAATCCTCCCCAAGAGGTTTCCATTCAAAATGTACATCATTAATCCATTGGCAAATCAAGTATTTGGGCACCCTTGCCCCAAAAGTGAAATCAAATATTATCCCATAAGTTATTACATAAGTCCAAATTGTCAAAAGATTGAATACCAAAAGTTACATTGCCATTTATCAAAATACAAAACTTGAGATGGAAGAATATCTTCATGCATGCATAAGCTTCACATAATGACCGATCTCATGCTCCACGCCGTGTACCTGGGAAAGATAGGGTGAGCTCACTAGCTCGTAGGGAAACCATACTACAACCGCTAGTCATACAAATATGATGAGTGCACATGATATGAATTAACATGAGAAGAGATGATCAAGGAACATAACGGAGGCTGAGACAAGTAAGACGTGTACAACAAATCACAAAAGTGCATTTCTCAAATTTCAAGGAACAAACATTTCATTAAAACTTTCATAACAAGTCCATTTCTCAAATTTCATTTCACCAAAGTGCCCTTTCTTTTGAAATGCCACAATTTTCGCCAAAAGGGGCGACCAATCCACTATGCCTCGTGTCCGATACGTATAACGAATTGTCCAATAAAAACACGTGTCAAAGTCGTAGTTTAACGATTTCAAAATAGTTTTTGGGGTTACCACATTACTATATATCAAGTATACGAAGTTCCGGACGATTGGAGGTCAAACGGACGTCAAAGGGTGGCCGAAAACCACCCAGAAAACAGGGGCAGCAACATAGAAACAGGGACAGCAGCTGCCTTGTCCAGAAAATGGCAGATTTTCACCTCTAAGGTGTGAAATTTCAACCCAAAACACAAATGTGATAGTTTAGGCTCAAATTGGAAATGCTAGGCAACAATTAAACATGGAGGGAAATCAATTCCACTCCCAATTTCATTAATCAATGACCAATTTCATAGATCACAAAATCAAAGTGAGGAAAACCCACACAAAGAGGGGAAAACATGATTTTTCATGAAATTGAAGCCAAGAACAAGATATGTACAACAAATCACAAATATATAACTAGAGGAGGTAGTAATTGTTGCCCTACCTCATGGGTTAAGCTCCAAATGTGTAGAAAATGCAAAACCCTAGGTTATGAAGCCCCCAAACCGAAATGCTTGATCTCCACGAAGAACCACGGTGAACCCGACTCCAATTGACGCGTAGAACGTGAAAATGGCCTTGGTTCTTGAAGAGGTTGAGTGAGGAGGGAGAGTTTTGAGCTTGGAGGAGTTGTTAATGGAGGAGAAGAGAGAGAGAGAGAGGTGCCGATCGGGTGGAGAGGGAGGAGAGAGTGTAATGTTTCATTTTTTGCAAATTTACCCCACACACTTCTAATATACTCACCTAATTACACCTCACACCCAAATGTCACTTGTGTATATGATATGTGACCACAATACTTATTTTCATAAACCAAACTTAAGTGACTAAAATTTTGAGTTTTCTTTACTTTAATTTATTTATGAAAATAAGAAAGTACCCCCCATTTGGAAACAATGGCATTTACAAAATTTTGAAATTTTAATCACATCAAAATCTCATCCCCCCACTTTTAGTACAAAACCGAAAACGGGCACATTTTTCTCCGAAGAAAATGGGCGAAAGATGACTTTGCCTTACTCAAAAATAACTTTCGATTATACCATTTTGATTAGAAAAATCCAAGGAACAATTACCGGCACTTTTTATCGACCAAATCGAAACTTCTCCAAAAAGTGATTTTTTTCAAAAAGTAATTAAATTTTCTGGGTCTTTACAAGCGAAATGTCCAAAGTACCCTTATTTTTATATAATGAGAGATGATGCGGCTTTGTAAGGAGGAATATTCATGTCATCTTGATAAGTTTTGCATGATTAGCGTATTGTCCTTATTACTAGACTTTCGAGGCTATACGTGTACGTCCTTTTTTTGCCTGGTTTTTGTCCATATGTTGAAGGGCATTTCTGAAATTTTGGGGGAGACAAGTGTGAACTCATGGTGCTCTTTTTTCTTTTTGCCCTTTGTTTCTGGGTTTTCCCTTTTTTCTTCTTTCTCCACTTTGCTTCTTTTGACTTATTTTCGGCTACGTCCTTTTTTTCGTGAGTAAACTATTAGTAATTGGGACACCATTAGGTATTTCATAGATGAGTTTTAGTTGAGGGGTTTGGCTTGGTTATTTTATTCAGTTTTATTAGGAAAAGAATAACAAAATGAACCAAAGGGGGAAAGAAATTTCAGCTCAAGTGTGCACAATTGCACGGTGGAATACCATTTGGTTTGGTCTCACATTCACAGTTTCACAAAATGCAATCTCTATAATTTTTTTTTAAAAACTTCAAAAAGAGAGGAATGTATTGTATATTTAAAAAAATAATAATGATTAAGCTGCTCATCTCGACAACAATGAACACGCAATTACGAACGTAGCCTAACACTAATAAATTGATAAAAAAAAAAAAAATGCTGGCTTTGATTGGTGTTCGAAGGATCTTGTACTTTTAGGCTCATGGAAGAGTGAGAATGCCCATTTTAGTTTTCGGCCCACATTCCAATAGTCGTTTAGTGCTTTAGGCTCTTAACAGTGGGCAACCATGTCCATGTGTCCCATGATCGCCATTCTTTAACCCAAGACTTGTTTAAAGCATATAATGCTTCCAGCTTGTACTTCCCACATTCAATAGTAAATCATGGACTCAAAATTGATCTCAAGGCTGCCAAGTATATATCCTTTTTATTTGTATGCCCACAAGCAAATCAAAATCCACATTTTTCTCTTGTGCAGAACATATGTATGTACCCACATGCATATGTATATATTCATGCACAGAGTGGAATTGATAAATTAGTGGGTCCATCAAATATGATCCAAATGAAAAATTATTCGGTGCATCTCACTTCACTTGGGCTTCAAATCCCACGATCCAAATAAAACTTGAGCAAAATAACCACCACATGGCACTCTGTAAATTTGTTGTGATGCCTTCTGTCCATGATTCCAATGTTTGGAACAGATAGGAACATGAATGTGATATCAATCTTTCTTGATTTCAACGTTTGACACAAACAGGAATAGGAATGTGATTCCTGATGACATATTCAACCAGGAATCACATTCCTAGACTAAGTGGGAATCTGATCCCTCCCTTACCCCATGGGAATCTCAGATTCCTGACTCATTCATTAAGACAAGGAAATGTTGACTTTAATAAATTTCCAAAATAATTGTTTACCACGTAAGATTACTAAATTGATCCAAACACCGAAATGCAATTCCTCCAGGTATCAAATTCCTAGAAATTCGATTCCCAGTAATCATATTCCTATTCCTACCCAAGAAATTCCCGGGAATTTGATTCCCGGTAATCATATTCCTATTCCTACTCAAGATTCCGGTCAGCCAAACACAGCCTCAATGGAAAGGGCATGTTCATTTTCTAATTACTATTCTCATTGCTGAAAGATACCCAATTGAGTAACCACCCGATTAATTTTCTAATTGCTATTCTCATTGCTGAAAGATACCCAATTGAGTGACCACCCGACATTCCCCTACTTGGCATTGATATAATATGCCCAAATGAAGAAGAAAACATGGAAGAAAAGCAGATGGGATAAAGAAATCGAAACTGCATTGAGACGTGGGGTGTTATGCTAAAAACTTAACATTCTTCTTTCTTTGATGCACCCACCCGAAGCAAAAGATAACACTGCACCCACCCGGAGCAAAAGATAACATTGAATTTGAGGCCAAAGAGTACCTACCAAATAATTAATAAGAGTACCTATTGACTTCAAGAGGTTCTTGCTATTATCATAGCATTAACAGCCTCTTTGGATGGTGAGAAAGGGCACGATTAGAAAAGCAGCATCCCTCTTTGGAGTTGCATGTTAAACATGTCGGATACGGATGGCATTTAGTTCTCGCTCATCACGAATAGTGACGACAACATTACTTTTGTTGAAGAAGAAGTTCAACCTATGCATTTAAAGTGAATTGAAATGATTAATAACATTAAAAGAAACTTAAAGGAAGAATTGAATATGAAAAGAAGGAAGAGGAATTAATTACGGTTGTCCTTAAATCTTTGTCGACCTGTTCATAGGAAAAACATTACGATATGTCATATGAAAATGGAATAAAGTGAGTTTGCTATTGAATCGTAACAAACTTTTGCCGGAATGACATGCCTGACCAAAAATGGTGATATTGTCCACGTTAGTAGAAACGGTACTCCGACTTCATTGTTATACTGAAATGTTATACCTGTGAAATGAAATGGATTTCAAAAAACATGTTTAGAACCAAATGCATTAGCTTTGCATGAATAAAGCTCAAGATAAAATGGACTGTAAATGTTTCGTTACCAACAACGACAGCAGTGACAATAGTACAGTGTGTATTAAATATTACACGTCGATAACTTCATAGAGAGAGAACTTCAGAGAGAGACGTTTATTTAGAAGGAGAGGGCTAACTAAATAACATTATACAAATTATTCATATCGACAATTTATCAAATATGCGGTGGGTATTACGAAATGCACAAAACAAATTACAGTGTAGGGGGAAAAATAGACTGAAAGAGAAGAAAGCAACAGTCATGAAGAATTTCAGAGCAAACTCACGAAATAAAAGAACATATCAGGTTAAAGTTCCAAATTGCAGCCACCGCTAAGTAGGTTCACCGATTCCCCTCATTTCATTAAGATTATACAAATACTTTACTGCTTGAAGAAAAGAAAAGGCTCAAAAGCATGTAGAGGAGACATGCTAACCAAAATTTTACCCATTTTTTTAACAGGATGAATAAAACATCTACGGTCTGTAGTGCTATACAAATGTGCATTTTTTTAAAATGTGCTATACAACTATGCATTTCAGTGGAAAATTTACCAAAATGTCTCAACTACAAATATAAATTTCAGTAGAAAAATCAGCAAAATCTCTTTCAAACTTGTAACAAAATGAGGTTGCACATTCACTAATTTGATAACGAAAAATGTGCATTTGTATTTAAATGTGCATTTCAGTAGAAAAATCACGCAAAAGAATTAAATTTATTCGGAGGTATACATGAGGGTATAACGTCCTTCACACATTTTGTCGAACATGTAGAATGCAATTTGAAAGCACATCCCAATTTGAGAGAATAGCAGAGGTAGCCGGATTGAGTTCAGAACTATATTTGCAGCAGGTTCGAATTTGGTGGTTTCGTGAGGCGGTGGTTACTGTGGTAGCTTTGATAAGGGAGGAGAGAGAGAGAGAGAGAGAGAGAGAGAGAGAGAGAGAGAGAGAGTTGTATAGGCTTACCGATTTTTGAAGAGTTGAAACTAGGGGTGTAACCGGTCGAGGGGATTTTCGACTGAACCGAGCAAAATCGGTTCGGAGGAACCATAGAACCGAAACCGACTTTAAGTGCATATTGATGCATATTGATGCTCTTTTTAAGTGCCTTCCACAATTCTAAGTGCCTTCCACAATACCGATAGTTTGAATGGGAGTCGTTTGCGCCTTGGTTGTCCAACTCTGAATCGAAAACCAGGGTTTTGCTAGGTGGTCATGGCACTCAGACGATTAGCCACTGTAGGCTCGGCCTCCACCCCTATTTCACGTCTCGCATGTCCAAACCCTCGTATTTTTTTCACCAGAAAACCCAACTCTGACTATCTTCATCGTCAACATTTCTTTGTCTCTACTACGACAGACGAATCAGCGTCGAAGGTTGGCTCTATTAATACGGGTAGGTTGGTTTAACCGTACCAGATTTAATGCACTGAATTTTTACTGGTTTGATCTTTTTCTCTTGGCCGTGGTTCTTTGCACGGCAACTGCTTGTGAAATTGTCTCTAACGACCATATCGGTGCTTTTGCTTAAAATCTTCAGATTTAGCTTCAGCGTTCACATATGTATGTATAAGAGCCTACCCAGTCCTTACTTAATTTTTTATCTGGTGAAGACTCATTAAAACTCACTTCACTCATTGACTCAAACCTAATGAAATTTTGTTTTATTTATTTGACTCAAATGAAGTACCCCATCCCTCTCAAACTATGTAGCAAGAGACGGACACGGACACATATATCGACATGTGACACGGGATTTCTAAAAAGGGTCACGGACTAGAGGGGACACTGCAATACAAACAAGCATCACATATCCATCATATTATACTTTCAACTCCAAATAGTTGAAGTGATACACGTTTATTCAATCCCTGCCGTGTCCCCAAACGTATCCCTCGCGTGTTCCTGCCGTCTCCACCTAAAGAATTTCTTAAATTTATGGGATACACCGAGTGGCGTGTTGCATAGGTATTGAGCCATGTCCCCGACTCCCCCTGTCAGACACGGGGACACTCTCGTCTCTAGGAGTGTCAGTGCTATATAGCTCTCAAATGTATAACTATTCCATTAGGGATTACTCACAATTATGCGTAGATTTGAATTTGCCCATTGGAGTGATCCACATCGAATTAAGCTTTATCAATTTTTAGTAAAAATTTGGTTTATAAGGTCATAGTCCGACACATAAGGTGTGGATCAATAATTAAATTTTCCATTTTTGCACTCCTCCAGCACTCACTTTGGTATGCATTATACGGTTACCATATGCATTGGGGATTAGAGTAGGCAAACTGTTTGATAAACTCTTGTAAAAGAAAAATGCACAACATTTAGTGTGTCAGTGAAACGAACTTTGTTAGTTTGCTTTGTATTTATATGCATGAGTTGGTCTTGATATTCTGATGCACTTGTTTATTCAAGATTAGAAAATCACCAAGGGTTTCAGAAATGGCATAATGGTGGTGGTCTTTTCCACAAGTCAGCCTGCATTGCTGCAACGGCAGTTATAGAAATTGGCGCTGTCGTCCATCCGGAGGCTGTCATCGGTGCGAATTCTCATATTTGTTCAGGAACTATTGTTGGTCCTGCCGTTACAATTGGTCAATCAACTAAACTAGGGTATTCTCTGCTGTTTATCTGGATTCATTTTCCTATTTCCTAGTTAGTTTTTTTCATTGTCCAATGTCATCAGATTGCAGTTATCATTGTTGTGGAGTTATGGTAGCCACTGTGGAGAGGCTATTCTTTTTAGTCTCTTAGATTCTTGTCTACTCATTCTTCATCGAGTTTCCCATGGTTGAATGAATATTCAGGATCTTAAGACTAACCATATTTTTTATGGCTGGAGCTGCAAGTTGGGCATGTATCCACATACATTTTATGCTCTGTTTTAACAATATAGTTGGCTCATGTTTTTTACTACTTAATTTTAATGAACTACTACATGTCTTATAGGTACAATGTTGCCCTCAGTAATTGCGCATTAGGTGATTTTTGTGTTATCCACAATGGAGTGTGCATTGGCCAAGACGGTATGTCTAGTTTATAAGAAACTTTGATACCTCTTGTCAATGGAAGTTGAACAAAGCAGTATATTCTCTGGGAGTATTTCTGGTATCGTTATAACTCCATAGGTTTCCTAATAGATCCCGATGATGTATACAATTTTTGTGGCTCTGGTTTCTTATGGACCCACTTTATACTGTTGCTAATTAGACTATGTAAGTATTCATTCTTGCCATATTACTACGATTCACGTTGTTCCCTTGCAGGTTTTGGTTTCTTTGTAGATGAGCGTGGGGACATGGTGAAGAAACCTCAAGTCAGTTTGTTTAAAAGTGTTCTATTTCTAAGTTACTGTCTTCCATTGAGATCTTTAGCAGTTACCATCTTGGTTTATCGCACTGAGGTTCTAAGAATGTGCTCATGTAATATTGGCACTTATGTTGGATGGTTTACCGTTTGGTAGATCATTTCGTAAAACCCCCAAAATCTGTGGGTACTAAAGGCCCTCGTGAAGTTTATGCTACTATCCCAATTTTGCTTCCAGTCATTCTTGAAAGTGGTAGGATACTTTATGTGTATTAAGCAAAATCTCATAATTGAAAGAACAAAACACAGCCTAGTTGTCAATTGTGAAAATAGGCAAGAGTCATAATGCTCCATGGAACCCCATGCTAAAATGATCTCATTACAGACATCCTATATACATCACTTTGAACTGTGTTCAAGGATGTATAATAGGATTCTATTGTTAAGTTACCATTAGTCCCCAAAGCCTAAGTTGTTTAGGAAATGGGCCAAACAATGCATATTAAGCTATCAAACAGCCTCCCTCACGTGCAATTCCGTCGTGCATGCAAATTTTAAGAGATAGAGCAGAACAAAATATGAATGGGAGATACAGGATGCAAATAGAGAACAAATGAAAACAGAGAGACTGGAACCCAAGACCTCTCGCAACCAGAGCTCTGATACCATGTTAAGTTCCCAACAGTCCCAAAAGCTTAAGTTGTTAGGGAATGGGGCTCAACAATGTATATTGAGCTATCTAACATCTATAACAACTGAGTACATAGCATAGACACATCGTCGGAGGCTACACACCGGAGCCGGACACTTATCCCACACCAACACTCTCCGGACACTCCCCGGACACATGTCTAACACTCAAATCCAATGTGTCCTATTTTTTCCTGTTGTTATTGGTTCGGACACTCTCAGGACACACACATTACATGTCGGGGGTGTTAAACAATATAGGAGACACTTGTTAATGTTTGGAAAAGTCTTTTCTTTTTTGTGTGACTTGTGATAGTTTATCAATTTTATGGACAAATACATGGTGAAATACTTTTTGGTGGAATACTTTTGTGTGTGATGATAAATAAGATTTAAGGTATATATGGTGTTACATAGTCATAATTTTTTTGGATGAGGGGCAGGAGGGTAATTATACTTAACCCACTCAACTAGGCATGTTGACTAGTGAGGGGCAAGAGGACTCTTTTAACTCACACACACAAACCCAAACTTCCCGGTATGGGAAGCCAGCCCATGATGCTGGCCCAAGAGCCTAACTGATCCTTACTTATTCATAATAAAGCCTTTTTTTTTTCATACAACTGAATAAGTAAGTATTTTTTAACACATCCTCAACGTGTCGTGTCCACCAATTTTTTTGAAATTTGCGTGCTGGAGTGTCAATGTTGTGTCCGTGTTGGTGCTACATAGACAACCGATATGAGAAGGTTTAACTTCTTGATTAGTTTGACATCTAGATTTAATTGACACTGAGATATCGAACATATATCTAATGCGTCTTATTGACAATAAAGCACAATTGTAGCCATCTTCTTGTATCTGGAGTTTTGGAGTTGTGACTATGATATTTTGATGTTCATACTGCAAGATCATGTTCATGTAGGTATTTTTATACCCGTGAAATGTGTATTATGTGTAAAAAGGAGATGAAATAGTTATGCAAGAATTTTCTTGGTAGTGAATTATCTGCACTTTATTCAGGAAAAAATAAGTAGTTATTCAGTAATTGAATATTGCAGTTTCTTTAATTTTACTCATATTGCTTTTGTAATTAATCGCCAACTTCGTGCATCTTATAACTAGTTCATTTTAATCTTTTTTTCGTGTTCCTGTAAATAGATCTTGAAAGCACTGATTGGGCACCATGTTGAGATAGGTGCAAATACATGCATTGACAGGGGCAGGTGAGAGTGATGTTACCTTTAATTACGTCTTGTGTAGTTGCCATAAATATTTCATAATTAGATTTTAGGGTAGTAGGATGATTTAAAAGAAATTGCAATGGTTTTTATGCAGTTGGAGAGATACTACAATAGGGGATCATGCGAAGATAGATAATTTGGTTCAGGTAAGGCTTGATTTCCTTAATTTTTAGTTTACTTGTTCTTGGATTGAAACAACCTGTTTAAATACACTTTGCAGATAGGCCACAATGTCATTGTGGGAAAATATTCCGTGGTTTGTGGACAAGTTGGAGTTGCTGGTTCAGTGACGTATGCACCTTCTGTATTTAACTTTACATGTTACTTTCTAGCATCATGATTCCATCTATCATCTGCTTTAGTTTCTATCTTTTATACTTGGTCATCTTTCAAGTTTGGTTTTTCTCTCTCTTAGCATTGGCGACTACGTAACTTTAGGTGGACGGGTAGCTGTTCGTGATCATGTCTCCATTGCATCAAAGGTATTTAATTTATTAGTTGACATCGAGACATCTTGCTGCTTTAATTATGACCTGCCCTTATTTACAGGTTTATGATTTATACTAAAAATATAATTTGGCAAAGGTATTCAAACGAATTTTTCCTTTATTCCTTGATATGTGATTCGTGTGAAGACATAGATGGTGGAGGTGAGCATCATCAAGTTGCGTATGCATTATGTGAACCTTTGTTCTCCAAGACCCCCCCTTTGGGCAAACTTCAATTGGTAATGATGATTGTACATGCAGGTCCCATGGAATTCTAAAAACTGACAAATAATGCATTATATGTTTTTGAATTTAGGACTATATTTTTTTATTTAACCCCTTAAAATCAAGAAAAAGAATACGTATTTATGATAATGAGGCCATTCTAGACTTTTCTTGTCCCATTTGAGTTGAACGTATCATTTTGCTTACCTGAGTTAGTTTAGTAACCAAGACAAACGAATGCAAGTTAGTGATCTGTGTTTTTCTTTAAATTGGGAACATTACGATGAATTAAATTTTAATTTTTTATGTTGTATAATTTCATTTAGTATAGATCAGCTTGACCTTGTTCTACTTGGTGGACAATAATTTTGATGTGTGGCCCCATTGACCGAAAGTACTGGAGTCGCCACTGATCGTAAGCCAATTAGGATGGTTCTTGGCGAACACCCAAATGGCCTCAAGCAAATACTGATTGATTGGTTTTGAAATACATAATATCATAGGAAAGTAGTTTGAAGCACGATGGCATATTGTGATGGAACTTTGGATGTTAAAATCAGACAGAATATATTTCGCATCAAATGATCGAGATATGACTCCTTTTCTGCATTTCTTTTCCCCTTTCAAATTTTGCGTCAGCTACGTGCTTTAAAAATTGACCGTGATTATCTCATAGTATATTTTTGTTGCTCCCTAACTAAAATTGTACTTTGGTCATGAATGGCATGACTAATGGCTTCGTTACCTCTAAGCATTTTAGATATATCCTGCAATGATATTTGCAGCAATTCCATTGTTACCATAACAGATACATGTGACTGTAGTCCAATATATTTGCTTTGCTGCAGTCGTACCTATCATGCTACCTTACTCTCCCTTTCTTCAAAGTCTGATGTAATCTAATCTTCTTCTTCTTACCTGAAATCTTCCCATCCGTTCTGACCGGTATCAGTTCTGCTCTTGCATTAGATATTGCACTGACTAGTTTCTTCCACACCTGTGCTTCGGCATTCACATGGTCGAATATTTGACTTGTCCTTTCACTTCTTTGGTAGAAAGAAGGTATCATTTTCTTGGCAACAATGTCTTTCTCAGAGTAGAATTTCAGCAGTGTGTTGCCATAGTATATAAGGGAGCGTGGAATTGTGTTTTGAATTTGAAGTCCAAATGAGATGGTTCCATTCTCGCCTCCATGTGGATTCACGGCACAAGTTGTGTTTCTGTTGTCAGTGGTTGGGACAGAAAACTGGATAATTGCGTATGTGGGTTGTTTGGGGTGTAGAAGTAGCCATAGGAAGAAGATAAGGAGACCCAAGGCCACCACAATTTGGAGCAGCCATAAGGTGAAGCTTTTGGTTTGGCTCATATTTCTTGAGGAGACTTTGAAGTGA
The DNA here is from genome assembly GCA_963854785.1 of Vaccinium vitis-idaea. Classification (NCBI taxonomy): domain Eukaryota; kingdom Viridiplantae; phylum Streptophyta; class Magnoliopsida; order Ericales; family Ericaceae; genus Vaccinium; species Vaccinium vitis-idaea. Next base: position 20,561,198 of record OY978216.1, on the reverse strand, counting down.
GGCCTTTTAGGCATTCATGGGTCATCTCTGAATAAATATGGTTAGACGATAAACAAGAGTTTGAGAGTAACAGGTTAAGGCTATGTTTGGACTTTGGATCGTGTATTCGTGAGAACCTGAAAAAAAAAAAATGAAAGAAAGAAAGAAAAGAAGTGAGGTTAAATTTTGTTTCCTTGATATTAAGAAAGTGTTTTTTTTTTCTTTTTGTACTTCGTCATATCCAATGATTATACACAAATTACCCAACATATAGAAGATACTTCCGAGATGATGGCCTTGAGAAAATATTGACCACACCAATATTGCGATTGTCAATTTGTCTCAACGTTTGTGTTTTGTGAGTTATTACCTTCTCTCACTTTCTCGCAAATTAAAGACCAGTGTAGCATATTCTGTTACGTTCCTTGTTAGGCGTAGTCAGATAAGTACCCTTATGACATTGTTTTGACCACATTTTTTTATAAACAGAATGCATGAAACCCTAGAGCATTTACTTCTTTTGGACTACTAACTTTATCTCTCTTCAGAGTGCTGACCGAGTAACAACAGTGAATGAATCTCTCGTATACTTAAAGTTGATTATAAGTTTATGACTATTTGTATTATGTTGGACCAAAGTAGTGCATTTTGGGGCTTCAGGTACGGCTAGCAGCTAATAGCTGTGTCACCAAGGACATCAATGTGCCTGGAGATTATGGTGGCTTTCCCGCTGTGAGTGTCTGTGTATAGATGTGTAATTTCGTATGCAAGTATGTGTTCATAGTTTCATTTGAGAGAACTGATACATCTGCCACACCAAACTCTGTTTGTTTCTGTTTCAGAAAATTTAAAAAACTTTTTTGAAACACTAACACATCATTGTTTCAAGTGCAAGCTAATATTTTTTTTGAGAATTCTGAATTATTGTTTTGGTGATTCCTTAAAAGTGGGTTCTTTTCCATGAACTTTCTTTAATCAAGTTTCAAACAAGCCTAAATGAAACCAGTTGTCATAAAAATAGATTCTGAAACAGCTGCTGTTCGACATCCATGTACCTAAATACCATGTTGTTGCATGTGTATGTCTAAGCGATCTTTTCTGTAGGTTCCCATTCGTGAATGGCGAAGGCAAGTTGCTACCCTACGTCGGACACTGAAGTAAATCAATTCAGTGGAAGTCCAGAAAGATGAAGTCAAGGGTTTACCTTGTTTGGTGCGTTGATTAGGACCCCTGATGCTTTATATATGGTGTTGTGAGGCTAAAGCTCCGTGCAATCACCAATTGAACAACGCCAGTTGATAGAAGAAATTTCGCAACCATTAGATTAGACAGTTAAAACAGAAGACTTTCCAGAGAGTATTTCTCATATCAATTCATGGAGCATGAGTGAGATTCTTCCTTATTTCTCTTTAATACTGCGGGATTTGTTACTTTCTTGAAACATATGGACGGATGTTTGAGTTGCAATCCGACTGTCTCGTATGTTTTGGTGATATATTTAACATGCTGCAAGAGAACCAAGAAGAGTAGTCCACTGGTCTGGTGCTAGTCCAGTGTAAAGAGGGGACTTCGTATCGAATATGAAATCTTCGTGATTGCAGGCCTGCTTGTTCAATTTAATTCCTTTTGTTCTCGTTCTTTTAGCTCTAATCGGTACTAATTTAGTGTACTTCCTCTGTCCTTGCTGTATCTTCTCTCCTACCCTCCACTCTTTTTTTCCACCTCTTTTTTTTATTTTTAAATCAGCTCCTACCCTCCACTTTGTTCACTATCTTTCCCTTCTGTTTGGTTATCGTTTCCCATATCATGTTTTTCAACAGTTTGTGTGTTTACTTCCTGGGTTTTGAATGCATAATTTTTGACAAGTTTCAAATGGTGTGGAATCAGGCTAAAAGCCGTAGCAGATCTTGCGGGATGTTTTGATGGAAATGAAGCAGATGCTAAAAGTCACAAAAATATGCATAGCATTATTTACAACTTTGGGTGTCAACTTCGTAACCTTGAAATTCTACATTGGTAAGGATTTCTTAGTCGTCTTACCATAACATTTACAGGGATTCCAACCTTCCATAGAAGGACACATGACTACAGTGAAAATTCTTTGCTCTGGTAGTAGTTCTCATACAATGTAACCTTTCTTTCTCCATTTCTTGGAATTTTGATCCAACTTAATCTTCTTCTTCTTCTTACCTGAAATCTTCCCATCCGAACCAATTGGCAGTTTACCATGCAAGTTAATCCTTCTATGCTTACTCGTAAGACCCCAGGTCCGGTATCTTATTCTAGTTGCCACGGCCACCTTCAGTTCTGCTGTTGCATTTGATATTACACGCATTAGTTTCTTCCACACCCGTGAATCCGCATCAACATGGTCGAATATTTGGCTTGAACTGTCCTTTTTCTGGTAGAAAGAAGGTATGGTTTTCTGACATAAAGTATCCTCCCCATAAAAGAATGTCAGCAGCGTGTCGTCGAAATGAATACCGGAGTTTTGGTTAGGGTTTTGAATCTCAAGTTCAAATGACGCAGTCCTATTGTCGCCACCTTGAATCACCGGAGAAGTTGGGACTGAGAATTCCATAATCGCGTATGCGGGTTGTTTCGGGCGGAGACTTAACCATAGGACCAAGACGAGAATACCCGTCAGCCCCACTATTTGGAGGACCCATAAGGTGAAACTTTTGGGATTGCACATATTTGTTGGTGATTGGGTTGAGGGGAGGTTTTCAGGCATTCTTGGGCTTATAGTAAACAAGAATGTCTAGGAAACAGATTGAAACTTCCAGTTAAAGGTTGTTATGGTGCAACTGCGCAGTGGGTTCGCTGGATGAAAGTATAGAACATCAGAAAGTTTATGCTTTTCTTCTTGGTTGCGTATTCACTTTTGTGTAACGCGTGATGAGCTTTAAGTTTGTTTTCCGTATTTGCATGTTTATTCTTTTATATTGGTACCTTGACTAATTTTGGGACCTTGCTGGGGTCCACTGAAGTGGTGTTTGAGTTGGACTAGGGGAGGGAATTTCCGACACGACACGAGAATCCGACATGAACCTGACACGAATTTGGCCAGTTAGGGTCAATTATTTTTTACACAGAACATGAATATGACATGACACAATAACACGAAAAGCTGAACAGGTCAGGTTAGGGTTGAGAGAATTCTGACACGAATACAAGATGACATGACACGGCAAGGGAATTTATGAAATGATACGATAACACAACACGAATCCGACGCGAAGTTAGCAGGTTAGGGTCGGCTATTTTTTACACAAAACACAAATATGACACAACACAATAACATGAAAGCTAAACAAGTCGGGTTAGGGTTGAGGGAATTCTGACTCGAACATGAGATGACACAACACAACACGACACGATGCCCACCCTAAGTTGGACTAAAATTGATGATTTCCATATAGATTTGGTTTATCTCCGCCTACATAGGTTGGTTGGGATTGTGGAGTCCAAATCCATTAGAAATCTAATGTGCAGATGTTTTTTTACTTTGTATGGGATTAGGATTCCACATGGGGTTTTTTTTGGTAATCAACCAAGTGCTTAATAGACCTTGGCAGCAAAAGCTAGCCTTCATGTAGCATTTGGGAATCTTTTGCTTTTAAAATTGGAGTAGCACTGTAGGGAATGTATAACAGAGCGTAATACCAGACTTGATTGGATTAAGATTTTGGAACACTCAAAGGAAGACGATTGAAAGTACTTCATAAATTATCCAGTGGGCTTACTAATTCTCGGGTGGACGGACTACAAGATAAGGAGGTTGCTAGACATCTTATGGATTAGGACCAACTATTTTATGGGCCAAGTACGCTGCTATCGAAAGATTGGACTACAAAAAGAAAAAAGTTGTAAGACCCCAGGATCCCACATCGGTGGTTAAGCTATTGTATAATAAGTCGCAACGAGCTACTGTATAACTCGAGCTTAAATATAATAAGTTGCAACGAGCTACTGTATAACTTGAGATTAACTTTTTGAGTCACGTGGTTAAGCTAAAGGTTAGTAGGTCAGCTACGGCGGGTCGTTACAGGTTGTATCAGAACACAACCCCCGTCTATATGGTGATGGCCACCTCTAGAATTTGCAAGAATCACCTCTTCAATCCCGGAGTTGGAACAAAGTGCTATGCAGAATTAAGTGTCACACCACGGCCACCGGGGGAAGGCTATTAGCAACGAAGACGTTGCATCATAAGTGGGGAAGATTGTAAGACCCCATGATCCCATAACAGTGGGAAGGAAAAAAAAAAAAGAGTTCAATATAATGAGTCGCAACGAGTTATTGTATAACTTAAGGTTAACCTTTTAAGCAACGTGGTTAGATTAAATATTAGCGGGTTAGCTAGGGCGAGTTGTTACAAAATTTTCTCTCCAAACACGGATAATGTGCTGATTCGACAGAAGATATGAATCGCCTGAGTTGGTAATCATCATCATGGTAAGTTGGTAACAGAGAGAACTGGTAGAACTGTCAAGAATCCCCCAGCCGTGGAGCTTATCCTTTGTTCTAAAAATACCTCTAATTGCCATCCAGAAAATTGAAATTATGCAAAGGTGAAACAAGTCCTAGAGGGGTGAATAGGACTATCAATTAAAAATTCAATGTTACCAAGTGATTCACATTCACCCCAATTCCATGGTTATTCAATCAAACCAAAAATTCCAATGCAAAGTAAATAAAGCAAAGGCACAAACATGAGGATATACGTGGAAACTACTTAGGGTCTAAATACCCTAAGCATAAAACCACGGCCTAATCTACTAATTGCTATAAATCAAAAGGTTAAATCAAGAGTAACAAGATTAGGAATTATCAACTTGCCCCAAGCTGCACCTAACTCCACTCCTTGATTTAGCTCCCCGAGCCCCTTCTTGATTCCATAGCCTCCACGAGTCCAACACCCCTCAATCTCCGTATCAAAGACCGCTCCGGATCATCCGGCCACGTAGATATGTAGGCAACACACCATGATGTATGAAAGATATGATTTTTATGAAGATTTTTGAAAAACAAAATCAACCTAGAGTGGATCCATGGAAAGGAAGACTCTAGATTGAAGAAAGATAAGAAGAGCAAGCTCAAATCATCAAGAACATCAAGTTCCACAAAGAAAAGAGATGAGACTTTCTCTCTCTACAAAGGGGCTGATTTTTCAGTCAAGAGCATGCCCTAAAATGAGAGAAAAAGAGCTTATATAGTGCACAAATTGGGAGCCCTTAAGTAAGCCTCTCAGAACATGACACGTCACCAACATGGGCTACCAGACGCGTGTAAACGCTTTGTGAGCGCAGCGGCCAATAGAAGGCACACGGGCTAGTAGACGCGTGTAAACGCTTTTCGAACGCTATGAGGGATTAAACAAGATGGAATTCAAATGTCTTTCACAAAATCATGATTTAGGAAGTGTATCAATGCAATTGACTAATCAAAACTCATATGGCCTAAACCATGATGATCAAAAACTAATGCAAATATGACATGCATGAGTATACCTTCCCGGATTAAGCTTTGAAACACTTGACAAGGCATTGGCTTGATCATGAAGCATGTAATCTTCTCGAATGGAGCATCTAGACTCAAGCCCTAAAAACTCTACTTCCCGAAACCCCATAAGCAAATTACATACACGGAAAGGCTTGACATAACCCGGAAAACGCCAACAAAACTAACAATCTCCCCCTTTGGCTTTTCCGGGACAAAACCTTCCAAAGCAAAAAGCAATACAAGAAAGCAAGACCTAACTAACTCAAGAACCTTCAAAACTTGAGAGAATTAGAACATGCTTCCAAACACCTGCCAAAATACTTCAACGCAGAACATATGCCAAGATATCCAAACAATAACAATAGGAACAATGAAAGTGCAGCAGAAAACATTCTCAACAAGCTGAAAAGTCTCACATAAGACATGCTATAACAAATCAAGGCCAGCATGTTTGCCCCAAACATGGGCACAAAATATCATGGATCAATCAACTCCAACAAGTTTGCCCCAAACATGGACATTAGCTGCAAACATAACACAAGCAATAGTAGCAATGAAAGCGCAACGGAAGTGGTAACCAATTAAAGATGCTATCAAGTGTAAAGCATAGACATGATACTTAGCAAACATGGGCAAAACAACAAAAACATCTCAACAAGACAAAGCCCTAGCTAGCAGGAGATAATATCCAACTCTTACAAAGACCAACCCCAAAACAACCATTCATTCTCCCCCTTTTTGTCACGGAAACCAAACAAAATAGCATGGCGAGAAGGATTAAAACCAGAGCAAGAGATATCACGAGAAAGCAAATAATTGTCACAAAAATAGATATCAATGTTGCTACCCAATACTGAAGGCTACCACAGGTTGACATATAAGCAAGTAACGAGAACCCCTGAAGTGAATAGCAACAACCAACAAACAAACCAGTGATCCGAGCCTTCAAAACAGTCGCACAGAGTTGGATAGCAAAATATTAGACCATCAACTCGTATAAAACAGTACAACCAAAGTAAAAACACCCATTTTTAGTTGGGACAAGGGACCGAGCACGAGGCATTGTGCAAGAATAATGGAGATAAAAGCACCTACCAACAGAAGCAAACAAATCAGCAGCAAGTAACCCAGTCTAGATATCAATCACAGCAACCAGAAAATAACTTAGCACAAACCCCAAGAGAAATCAAAGATAGCCTGTGAACAACTTCGGTGTAGCCTCCAAATCGCAGCCCTATCTCGAGAACCAAAAAACGGTTCAGATCTGAAACCCCAGAAGCTCCTGAGAAACGAACCCTACTGTAGACGAGTTATGTATAACAGAGCACCATACTGTCATCAAATCGACCTCACGAATCTCTGAAAACGAACCTTGAAGCCCTCAAGATCGGTCGGTCGAGAAAACCCAGACGGTTGTTAAACCGAGGAGAGTTGAGAACACGTGATAAGCAAGGACGACTAACCCATGGTGTAATCGGGAGAACACGAGAGATTTTCGAGTGAGGAGATGGTGATTTGAGAGAGTGAGAAACAGAATCGATCGAGGTAGGAGGATGAAGTCGCCGCAGCAGTGATGGAGGAAGAGAGAGAGTAGGTCGGTCAATAATGTGACGAGATCCTTGGTGCAAATTGCCCTAAGATAACCAACGGTGGAGATCAGATGGAGCTAACATCAGATGATGACACGTGTAGGAGATAAGTGCTTGGCTGAGTTTGTGCACCAACACTATCCCGGCAAGTTTAGATCGGACGACCAATAAAATAACACGTAAGGCATGGGATCTCACCCAACACAAAGACACTGACCAAAATTTTTCAAGGCAATGAAACACTAAAGACTACCTCACAGATAACAGAAGCCTAGACATCAAACCATTATAAATTCCTCACAACAACATTCTCCCAGTCAAAATTCATGAAGGCACTAAAAAATAAAACTCCCCCTCACTTAAACACTCATGCACGACTACCGAACACCTATATGAGGAAAAACACTTCTCCAATGATGCAATGTCACACAAAATCAGGCGATAATGATAGTGTATCACTTCCTTACAAAAATGCACTGATCAAGGAGAATCAAAACATGAAAAACAATGCTCCCCCTAAGCAAATGCATCTCTCTCATGAATGAAGGCACAGATAATCAAGTGATTCGCAAATGAAGACACAAATTTGACTCCCCCTCTCAAGATGCATTTTAATGAGATCACGCTCATGCAAGCATCCAAGGGCACACACAAAAACAACCATTCAAGAATGATCACTTTCTCACATCATGAACAAGAACAAGACATGAAAAGACTTGCTATGAGAGACAATTTTCGAACACAACCAAGATAGCAAGAGCAATGCATAGCACGACAATATCATGAGTTCAAGTGATTATCAAGAGAATTTCATGCTCTCTACTATCAAGGTGAGTGGGTGATCTCTTATAAGATGGTGCAAGAACCTCAAAAATGCCAAGGGACACCCACCCAAATCCCGAGAAAGACTCACACAAGATAGACAAGTGAAGTCAAACCATAAGGCACTTGGACCTAAAGACTTCACGCACAAACCCCATTTAGATTTCCATGACCCAAGAGGTACGCACAAATCTAGGATGGTGCAATGAATAGGTAGCCATTCGCCAAGGTGCGAGATCAATAAGGAGGGGGTGTACTAGCGCAACAACCTCAATTTTAGAATTAAGAGGCTACACAATGAATACATTCTTCTTTTCTACACAATGAATACCTTCTTCTTCTTCTACACAAGGAGTACCTTCTTCGTTTCTACACAATGAATACTTTCTCCAATTCTACATGATGAATACTTTCTTCTTCTCCCCCCCACATTTTTTTTTTTTTAAAACAAGGATCTCACTCTTTTATGCACCAAGGAAGCTTTCACTCTAATCCCTAGACGGTAGCTCTTGAGAAAAATCAATGGGGGAAAGCATCTAAAGGTGAACTCAAGCATTTGGTCAATCAAAAATCCAATCAAGTAGAGTCTAACCAAGATACGAATGAGTACCCTTAAACACCATAAGGATCAAGCCCCAAAAGAGTGTGTGCAAATAGGGGAGAGCATGAGATTCATCCGAGACAATGACCACAACATGATATCATCACGCATGCATACTTCAATGATCCCAATTGTTATGCTCAAATCTCAATGCCTAATCAACAAGATTTCCAAGCTCATTCTCATGCATGATGAATAAAGTATTCTCATGACAAGCACACAAGCAAGCAAGCATACAAACAAAATGACCAAGACATGACCCTAAATGCATGCAATAAATGAAAACAAAAGACACAATGAAAACCAATGTAAACACTTAATAAAAACACATGACCACTCTAGACTCAAACATGACATGAAGCACACAAGAGTGACATGCAACCCAAATAACCTCAATGAAGAGAGGAATAACCCCCAAACTCCCTAAGAGTATTTAGAGGTTGTGAGACATGTGAAGCACGATCAACTTTCTTCCAAGCATGATTCGATTTGTTTTGATCACAAGAAGCACTATTCAAATTCTTAGCATGCAAAAACAACTTGTTTATCTTTCCAACAATGTATGACGATTGAGTAGCAAGATGAGACAACTTGGAGAGAAATTCATCATTTTGAGACTTAGGTGGCAAAGGAGTAGCACCACGAGGTCTTCCAACATTAGATTGATCAAGAACCACGCTATGTGGAACAAAGCGACTCATGGGTCTTTGTGTTTGACCCCTCTTGTTATACTCTCTCTTCAATCGATAGCAAAAGGGACGAATGTGTCCCTCAACCCCACAGTGGTGACAAGTAACAACCTTTCGCTTAAAACTCTCAACTTCTATAGGTTTGCTCTTTCTATTCTTGTTCGGGGTATCACACTCATCATCAAGGCCACAAGTATCAAAGGGAATGAATTTCTTCTTGGGAGGTTCATCCTTCAAAAGAGAGAAATTTTTAGAGGAAGGACTTAAGTTAGTCCCGGCACTCACAAAGGGAATCTTCCTAGTAGCCTCTTCACTAGGCTTGGAAGGATGTGATGAAGAATTCAAGAAACCTAGGCCACTCTTATCCCTAAAAGACCTAGTCATCTCCGCTATTCGTGAAGCCCCACAATCATTCATTTTTATTACTTCATTAGCCTCAAAAAGATCTTTCTCAAGTTCAACAATCTTAGACTTGCCTTTTTCAATTTCTTTCAAACCTTCAATTCTCTCATTTTCAATGAGTTCAAACTTTTCAACCAATTTCGCATTATAAACTTTAAGCTCTTCTAACTCACGAGAGGTGACAACAAGATCCTCCTTAAGCAAAATTTTCTCTCTCTCCACATTTTTAAGAATAGACTCAACTTCCTTCTTTCTTTTCCCAAGTTTCCTAAAGTCTTTGTAAAGTTGATCATAGATCACATTAATAGACTCGGTCTCACAATCCTCAACATCATTCTCATCATTTTTAGCAATTTCCACTTTGGAACTAGATCTCTTACTCTCAACACTCTCATCACTAGAGAAAGAGGACTCGGACAAAGATTTAGGAGAGGGAGGAGAACCAACCGTTGTGACCAAAGCATTGACATTGAAATTTCCCTCGCCCAACTCAAAAGCACCACACTCGCTACCCTCATCGTCACTATCATCCTCCCACGTGACCTTGTACCCCCTTTTAAACTTCCTTTTAAGAGTATTAGCGCACTCGGATTGAATGTGACCGAACCCATGACACTCGTGACATTGTATTCCTTGTGGTTTTTTGGATTTATCAAATGAAGGTTTCTTGCCACTTGTGTCAAACGAGTTCTTCTTATAACCACTCAATGGTTTCAGACTTTTACCAAGATCTTTATGTTTCCGAAGAGTTACAAACCTCTTGTATTTTTTGACAAGTGCACCCAACTCCTCATCGTCAATACTCTCATCCGTATCACTATCCTTGGTAATTTCCTCTTTATCAATTTTGAAAGCAATATCCTTACCGGCCCTGGAAACGGACTTCGAAGGTTTGAAGTCCTTCAAGTGATTTAGTTCAAAAATTTGGAGCTTACCAACCAACTCGGCAAAAGTGATATCATCAACATCCGACCTCTCTTCTATGGAAGTCACTTTGGTCAAGAACCTAGAGGGAAGGGACCTAAGGATCTTACGACACACTTTGAGATTAGAAAGAGGTTCCCCAAGGCTATGAAACGTGTTAATGATCTCGGTGAGCCTAGTTATGAAGCTATCTAAAGTCTCTTCATCAAGCATTTTAAGTTCCTCAAACTTAGTGGTACACATTTGAAGTTTAGAGACCCTCACCGTTTCAATACCCTCATGAGAGGTACGAAGAATTTCCCAAGCCTCTTTTGCCGTGACACAAGAGGAAATGCGATTGACTTCGGATTTAGACAAAGCATTGTAAATAGCATTCAACGCACGCGAGTTCATCTCACAACTCTCAATATCCGCCGGACTCCACTCCGATTCCCTTTTCTTCCTAACCTCTTTAGTGCTAGGATTCTCAATCGTGGGTTCTTCATAACCATAAAGAACGGACCTCCAAACTCTAATCCCTAGAGCGATCAAATGGTTCTTCATTTTTTATTTCCAAATAGAGTAGTCACTACCATCAAAGTAAGGGGGTCAAGAATTTGACCCACCTTCCATAGGACCCGTCCTATCCATTGCACAACAAAGGATCAACTCAAGCAATTAAGCAAATAAAGAGCACACGGGCTCTGATACCAATTGAAATTATGCAAAGGTGAAACAAGTCCTAGGGGGGGGGGGGGGGGGGGGGGGTGAATAGGACTATCAATTAAAAATTCAATGTTACCAAGTGATTCACATTCACCCCAATTCCATGGTTATTCAATCAAACCAACAATTCCAATGCAAAGTAAATAAAGCAAAGGCACAAACACGAGGATATACGTGGAAACTACTTAGGGTCTAAATACCCTAAGCATAAAACCACGGCCTAATCTACTAATTGCTATAAATCAAAAGGTTAAATCAAGAGTAACAAGATTAGGAATTACCAACTTACCCCAAGCTACACCTAACTCCACTCCTTGATTTAGCTCCCCGAGCCCCTTCTTGATTCCATAGCCTCCACGAGTCCAACACCCCTCGATCTCCGTATCAAAGACGGTTCCGGATCATCCGGCCACGTAGATATGTAGGCAACATACCATGATGTATGAAAGATATGATTTTTATGAAGATTTTTGAAAAACAAAATCAACCTAGAGTGGATCCATGGAAAGGAAGACTCTAGATTGAAGAAAGATGAGAAGAGCAAGCTCAAATCATCAAGAACATCAAGTTCCACAAAGAGAAGAGATGAGACTTTCTCTCTCTACAAAGGGGCTGATTTTTCAGTCAAGAGCATGCCCTAAAATGAGAGAAAAAGAGCTTATATAGTGCACAAATTCGGAGCCCTTAAGTAAGCCTCTCAGAACATGACACGTCACCAACACGGGCTACCAGACGCGTGTAAACGCTTTGTGAGCGCAACGGCCAATAGAAGGCACACGGGCTAGTAGACGCGTGTAAACGTTTTTCGAACGCTATGAGGGATTAAACAAGATGGAATTCAAATGCCTTTCACGAAATCATGATTTAGGAAGTGTATCAATGCAATTGACTAATCAAAACTCATATGGCCTAAACCATGATGATCAAAAACTAATGCAACTATGACATGCATGAGTATACCTTCCCGGATTAAGCTTTGAAACACTTGACAAGGCATTGGCTTGATCATGAAGCATGTAATCTTCTCGAATGGAGCATCTAGACTTAAGCCCTAAAAACTCTACTTCCCGAAACCCCATAAGCAAATTACATACACGGAAAGGCTTGACATAACCCGGAAAACGCCAACAAAACTAATAATAAAGCTGTGTCTAGGAACATAACTAGAAAACCAGACCAGTTTATGCCAGGGTATAGTGGGGTAGTGAATCATTAGGGCATTCTATGCAAAGGAGACTCGGTGCTTTGAAGGAAGAACTAGCCCATACGGCCGTACGCACTGCATCATCAACACTTCGATTTGAGAAAATTTTCAGTACAATGATGCTTGATTTCCTACTTATAGCTTGGTACAAATGGCCTAGTAATCTTAGAAGAACTTTTCAGTAAAAGGGGCACAAACATTTGTTGAGCAAATACTCCGTCCGTCCTATTTTGTTGGTCCCCTCGTGGGGAATTCAACTATTTAAGAGAACATAATTATTACTACATTGTACTTCACTTGACAATTTTGTCCCTTGATGTAATATTTTTTTGAAATCCTAGCTTAGTTAAGGTAGGAGAAAAGGAGGGGCACAATGGTAACGTTGCATTACTTTTTTGGAAATTTTTTTAAATTGACAATCTTTTCGGAACATCTCGAAATGGAATACTGGATCATCTTTGTGGGAAGCAGTATGACTTTTTCCCTCCTTTATGTTGGCTTGGATGAGTTTATGGTGAAAATTTCACAATTATCTTTAACGACCAAACAAATCTTCAGTGACTCCAAAGGTTTTTCAGACGGTGGGAGTCCAACCTAGGAACTTTTGCGAAAGACCCTCCGGAGTATGCATATTTGGCGACGGTTTGATAGGAAGCTGCCGCATACATACCATCGAAGTTGTCGCTTCAAGGCTATGTTTGGACCATAAATTGTATGCAGGGTTTTATAAAGTACGTAAAAAAACAAGAGAAAATGTAAGTGCTGATATAAGCTACATTAGAATTGAATATTGTGTCAATTTCCTCTTTCTAATGAACCTCCTCACGAATTCATAATCCAAATACAACCTAAAGTTAGGTCCAGAGAGGCTGCAATCACCCAAACCAACTAACATGTATCTGAAAGATGGCAGCATTATGGTAGTGATGTAGAACAAGTAGCGGTTCAATTCTATGACCAGTTAGATCGGTCAAAACCCTAGAGGCCGAAACAACATTTAATTGGAAATTACTTGTTCTACATCAGGTAGATAGAGGCATACAGGTGCTAATTAGATCAATTTTTACAAATTTCTTTTCCTTAATATTATTTTTCAAGTTCTCAAACCGTTATGAGCATGCGTACGTGCCCCAATCAATAATGTCACACAAAAACAATGGGATGGAGTAATATTCTAAATTGTGTAATCAGGAAAGCGTAATGGTATTGGTGATACGGCCATATACATATCGGTCGCTACCAAACTGTATTGTCCGATACATAGATAAAAGTTACTTAAAACTCTGTCTATACATATTCCTCAAGTTTGCAATATTCAAAGAAACCTTAACTTACACTTTGTGCTAACTTATGCGATTTAGCTCTACATTCGTCTCCCCAACAATCCTCCCCTGCGAATCAACTCTCACAAATGCTTCGAAATCCATCCGGCGCTTCTTCGTCTCCCATCTGATAATCCGGTACCGAACTCTAGTCGTCAAACACACCCTCAACTCCACAAACCCATTGCCAATCCCTCTCCAAAACTGTCGATCGACGTTTACTATCCCAACGCGAGAAAGACTCTCCTTGTGGGGTTGATAGAAACCAGGAACAGTAGACTTTCTACCAACAGCAGCGCCTTTGTACAGCAACGTGATGTAGATATCACTGTAGTGAATTCCCATACCTTTGTTGGGGTTCGAGATTGTGAGAGTGAAGTTGAGGGAAGTGCTCGTGACAACTTTGCCGCTGCGATGAGAAGCCGACGACGAATTCGTTCTGTTCAAGGATGGATTAATTTTGAAATCGGAAATGGTGAACGAGGGGTTTTTGGGGATCAGGCTTATCCATGCTACTATGGAGGCCAAAGCCAAGACTAGAACAACTTGGAAAATCCACCAGTAGAGTGCAACTGGTGTTCTTGAGGTGTTTTTGTGAATCATTTTTCTTGTTTTTTGGGTGAAACGGAAAAATTTGAAGAGGTGGGTAGAGCAGGGGAGTAATGTTTTTGGAGGTGAAGAGATGTTTATAGTAGGAAGAGAAACAAGGTGCATGGTTTTTGTGCCTTTTGGTGTCTCAAAAGACTGTTTTTGTTGTCCTTTTTGTTTGGAAGCATGGGACGGTGGTCAGCTTTTTATTGGAACGACGTGTTCTTTTTATTGAAAAATTGGCTTCTCAGTTTTGAGTTTTCTGTTTTTTGGTGAAGGGAAAGAAAAAAAAAAAAAAATTGGAAAGAAACTACTGCTCTCTAGCTCCGTCCCGATTTGTTAGGTCATTTTAGGAGTTTGCGCCACTTTTCAAATGATTATATCTTGTAGTAATTTGTAATGTTTTTATGTAATTTTAAAAATATTGTCTTATAGAAATATTAATTGAGATCTATCAAATAAGATTCACATGATATAAAATTTATTACCAATTTAAAAATATCACTAGTTTTTTATCCGGTTAAAGTAGAACGAGCGACAAACAAAGCCAGACGAAGGGAGTACTTTCTTGGAGAAACAAGACCAGTTGTCAAAAATGGTTGAAAATGTTGTCATTTGTCAATAATGGCAAGCAAAAATGAGTGTCACACTCATAACCAATTTTTATTTTTCTAAAATAGATAATGACAAATCTTTTGTCAAAAATGGCAAAACGTATGGCAAGTTGTCAGTTTTTTGGCAAAACGACAAATGGGTGTAGCCCCATTGCTATTTTTTTTGGGGTGAAATGACACTATTCATTGCACAAAAATGAGAATTACAATGAAAAATAGCAAGATACTGGTGCAGATGCTCTAACAAATGTAATGTATTCATTTTTTTGCACAACCAATGCAGTAGATTACCTTTTTTTTTTATTTTCTTTTCGTTTTAGTTAGTTTTAGTTTTCTGAATTCTGGACATAGTTTAGAAGTGAGCAAAAAATGAACACTTAGTTTTATTTTCTTATCATATTAATTAATAGTGTATTTGTTTTTATTTTCCACCTGCAAATCTAGATTTTCAACATAGCTGGAAACTCAAGCAAAAAGTGAACAATATGCGGTGGAAATCCTCTGTATTTTGTTTAAAATGACCCCCTTTTTAACATGCTTTTTGACTAGGCACAACCTTAGAAAGATAAAATGCAATTTAATATTAAGAAAAGCAAAAGGAAAATAACTAAAGTGCTATAAGGAAATTCCTTCAGTTTGCTTTATGGTTAATATTCAAACTGCACAGCCAAGTCATGAAAATCCTACAAAATTGACTTAATGTGTTTTACAAATAGGCCACTCTCTCTCATAATACATCAACCCAAAAAATTGACTTAAGTTAGTTTCTGACTTGAGTCAGTTTTTTGAACAATTAAGCCTTTAAGACAATCAATTTCTTTCAACAATTTTCCAAATGAAAGATGTCGTGCAATGATTGTACAACACACTCTATGTACAACAATTAAACAATCAAACAATGCTACCACCTACCAACACACTTTTAAAACACAACTGTAAACACAATTACGTCTGGAGACATTCTACATATATGGGTCCATATGCTTCAAATGGCTTTGAATTGTGTCCGGACTAGTTATGTTTTAAGTTTGTGTTTGTAGACATATTAATTTTTATAAACAATCACTAGGTGAAATAGGTCGGGCATCTTTTATCTCTGTAAATCGCCAAGATTGAACCATCTGGACCCACTCCAACATCACAATTGGCGTGCATCTTGTGGCGCTTGCTATCCCAGGTGGTCACCTTGAATCGGATGGTCGACGTTAATTGAAGACGGAAAATCACCACCCCTTGTGACAGATTATTCTGGAAGTCCATCCAACGCTGGTTACTCACCGTCAACGTCGCCCCGCTCAGTACACCGTAGAGCACCGTAGTATTTTTCGACCCCTGGTAAAATGGAAACAACAAGGATTCCCCACCAATGTCTTGATCCTGATAGTACAAAGTCACCTGCATTGCATCATAGTAAATCCCAATGTGTTGGTTCGGGTTACGGTCCGTTACGTTGAAGATCACTTGGGCGTTTGCGAACCCGTTTGGCTGTGCCAAACCCGGTATCGAAAAGTCCCCGACGTAGAACCTAGGCCTGTGCGGGCGTAGACTGAGCCATAGAACGAACACGATAATGCCCGCAATCAGAAGCAGAGTGACAAACGTTCCGCATACTACTTTGGAGACCCTAGCAGGGAGACTCTCTCTCACGCGCCGCATGTAGTAATGGCGCCTGTGGTGCCTCCCGAATTGGGGCTCCTCTTCGTTTGTACGTACCGGTAACTGGCCTTGAGAGTGCATTTTTTTTTTTTTTGGCTTTTCGGACGGGGGTTCGAAATTGGAGAAATGTTATGGTCAAGATTGATGAACAGAGCCCTACGGTGCGGGCTTAAATATATGTTAGGAGGGGGTGCAAAAAGGAGAAAAGGTGACACTGGGGGTTTGACAGTTTGATCGGGAAAGAAAGGAATAAGTGTTGTCTATGGTTTCCTGTACATACGAGGTATTTATATAGCTTGCCTACAGTGCATGGAAGAATATATGCCAAGTCTAACTAAATGTATGTGATGTGGTATGCCAGGGCGATTCCAGAATTTTTATCCACTGTCGACAAAAATACACAGCGTCTATGATGAAAAGTCGTATGCAAAAAGAAAAAAGCAACCGTCTGATTCCCTTTAATTTTCTAGTGATTTATACCTAAATTTTATTTTTTTTCAGTGCATTTTTTGAACCCAGCAAGATTAAGCGACCTCGCTGATTCTATGGTGCAGTTGCCCATGGTGGTATGTAACAACTTAATTTGTTTCAAGAACAGGGCAAGCCAGCCAACTATTCAAGCAAAAGTAAAGCTTTAAGTTGGCTAAAAGGCTGAAACAACTTATAGAACCTCTTGCATTATGCTCACCTGCTTGCCTCACAGTGAATTCATTATTTTGGTTTGGGATATAATGCAATCGATACATCCTTTATTTGTTTGGAAGGATTGATGAAAAGATTGGATTAGGAGAAAACATATAGGGCCCCGCCTTGTAAGGAATTATTCCCTGATCCCGTGGTAAACAAATAAGGCAGTGGGATTGGATTATGGGTTGGACTAAATGGGGCCATTAATCCCTCAAATAATTATAAGTCACTTTTGTTTCCCACCTTTTCCAGGATTATCTTATCACTTCGATCCAACGACTAATACTACTATTCAAAACCTTATTACATCATAACTAAAAGCAGTGCAAAACTGTATATAATCCCCACCCTTAATCGGGCAACTAGTAAGGCTTCGAGGCCCAACCAGTTTATAAATTAGTAGTGGGGTGTCTTCATGACCAAACCCAGTTTATATTTTGGGCTTTTCCAATTTGAAAGGGCTTTTAGCTAGGGAGCACTGGTATTCAACCCAACTAGTTGCAAAGGGTGTTAATTTCCTCGAATTGAACCAACGACCTCACTCTATCTATCTAACTGCAGCTACACAACCGTTTGCCAAAATGCCTTGATTTCATCACTAATGATTTCTCTTTCTATTTTTGCGAGCGCTACCTTATAAGTATGTAACACTTAAACTTTCAACCCAAACCGGTAAGGAGATAACTATTCCTTTTAAGTCTGGAGTTGTTTCAATTAGCACTGGGCGTCGTATCGTATTCGTGTTGTGTTGAATCAGGTTTATGTCCAATCGGATTTGTGTCAAAATGACCTGCTTAACTAACCATGTCAAAGATCATTTCTCCCAACCAATCAGCATTTGTCCCGGGACGGATGATTCAGGATAATATCATAGTAGCCAACGAAGCATTCCATTATCTCAAGACTCACGGGAAAGGAATAAAGCAAGCTTTAGCTGTGAAGTTGGATTTTAACAAAGCCTATGACAGAGTCCAATGGGACTTCTTGGAGGAGGTTATGATTCGCATGGGCTTCAATCGGGACTGGGTCCATCTTATTATGCAGGTTGTCACTACTGTGTCCTATTCTGTCACTGTGAATGGAGAAAGCAAATTTTCCTTCAAACCAGAAAGAGGTCTCAGACAAGGGGATCCTCTCTCCCCATACTTATTCCTCCTAATCATGGATGTTCTCTCTAAGTTGGTTTACCAAGGAATCAGCTCCCATAAATTCTCTGGAATTCAAATTAAGAGAAGTTGCCCTTATCTTTCCCATTTATTTTTTGCAGACGATGCTCTTTTATTTGTGGATCCTTCTCCTCATGGGGTGCAGAATTTATTGGAGACTATCAATGTGTTTGAATCTGCCTCTGGACAACTGATTAACTTTGACAAGTCATCTTTGAAGTTTTCTGCAAATACACCTCTTGATAAAAGGAGATCTATTATGGACATTCTCAAAATGGAGGAGATGAAGGCTGAGGCTAAGTACCTGGGTATTCCTTCTTGCTGGGGAAGATCGAAATCTGATACCTATGCTTACCTGATTGAGAGAGCAGTCAACAAGATGCAAGGATGGAAAGCCAAGGATCTTTCTTATGGAGGGAGGGAAATTATGATCAAATCTGTTGTGCAGGCTATCCCTAGCTATGTTATGTCATGTTTCCTTCTCCCAATCCAATTTAGCAACAAGTTGAATTCTCACATTAGAAGATTTTGGTGGTCAGGGGATCCTAAGGAGACAAAAATACATTGGCTTAAAGGAGAAGAGCTATGTAAACCAAAATGGCAAGGGGGCATGGGTTTCAGGGATCTAAGAGATTTCAACTTGGCTTTACTAGCCAAACAAGGGTGGAGGATTATGAGCAACCCAGGAGCTTATTGGGTTAGAATGCTTAAAGGCATCTATTTCCCCAGAACAAGTTTTTTGGAGGCTTCTAGAGGAGCTCGGCCTTCTTGGATTTGGAGTAGCCTGTGTCAAGGAAGAGAGCTCTTGAAGAAAGGGCTCAGATGGCAAGTCAAGTCAGGTTATGAGGTCAAGTTCTGGACTGATAAATGGGTCCCTTCTTTGTGCAATTTTCAGATCCAATCGTCTAGAGGAGCCGATGAGGACCAGACTTTGGTTGCTTCTTTCATAGACCAATCAACCAAAGAATGGAATGTTGATAAGTTGAAACAGAATGTCTCTGAATAGGAAGTTAAGGCTATCTCCACTATTCCCCTTTCTAAGCTTGGTGAATCGGACAGATTAATATGGCATTTCTCTAAGAATGGTTGCTATTCAGTGAAGAGCGGTTATCATATTGCTAGATCGACTGGGCTTGCTAGCAACACCTCTAACCCTTCCTCTTCTTTCATACCCCCTCCCTCTTTTTGGAAATTTGTTTGGAATCTTAACGTACCCCCCAAAGTCAAACATTTTTGGTGGAGAGCTTGCAGGAATATTTTAGCAACCAAAGAAAATTTGTACAAAAGGAAATGTGCCAAGAATCCCTTGTGCCCTCTATGTCTCAAGTGTGTGGAATCCATTGAGCATCTTTTGTTTCGGTGCAAAAAAACCAAGGCTGTTTGGAACTGTTGCAACCTTCCAGAGGTCTTTCGGTGGGATGCTAGTTCTGTTTCAAAATGGACTTGCGAGGTGATGTCGAGCAACCTAGGAAAGGCTTTTACCAAAGAATTCATGAGTAGAGTAGCCATGGCAGGGTGGAGTATTTGGAAAGCGAGGAATGAATTTATTTTCCAAAGTTCCCCAATTGTCACCAAGAAGATTGCTCTGAAGATGGAACAAGCTTGGGATGAAATACAATCTCTTATGATCAAGCATACGAAACAACATCCAAGCAGTCACAACCTTATGTCTCCCAATGCAGGTAAATGGCAGCCTCCGGAAAGGGATAAAGTTAAGCTTAATTGTGATGCTTCATGGAAGAGTGAATCTAATGTTGGTTTCGGAGCAATGGTTATGAGGAACCATAAGGGGGAATTAATCGACGGGAGGAAATTTAAAGTTGCAGGTGCATCAGCTTTGGTTTGTGAAGCTCTGGCTTTAAGAGAAGCATGTCTAATGGCTAAATCCCTGAATTTACATGAAGTACAGATTGAAAGTGATAATAGAGAACTTGTTCACTTGAGTGTTTCAGAATTAGACCCACCATGGGAATGCGCTTGTGTTATACGTGATATTAGAGCGATTGTAAATGATCTAAATTTGCTTGTGTCTTGGATTCCTAGAGTCCTCAATGGGGTTGCCCATTGGGTTGCTTCTTTTGTATCTGGATGGCTACCTCAGAACTGGATATCTTTGATACCAGCTGAGTTACGCAATATCCTTCTTTCAGATTTATAATATATTGAAATGTCTTTCTATTCAAAAAAAAAAAAACTAACCATGTCAAAAAATTGAACCCTAACCCGACCTGTTGTTAATTGTGTTAGCCCAAACACGACACGTATCGATACGATTAACTTGTAAAAAACATATTTAGCCAAATTTGACCCGAAAACGACGCAAATTGACACGAATAATTCGTGTCATTTTCGAGTTATGCAGGTTGAACCCAAACCCAACTAGTTTACTAATCGTGTGTTCGGGTCGTGCCATATACGTGTTTTGTGTAAAAAATACTCAACACTAATCCGCTAACTTCGTATTGTGCTCAGGTCGTGTTATCGTGCCGTATCATAAATTCCCACCCCTAGTTTCTTCAACCCAATTAATGGACTACTCCAAATAATTTCAGTGAATACTTTTTTATGATTAAAAAAAAAAGTATTCAGTGTATCATTGTACTAATTAACATTGGCCCAAAGCTGTGAGAGGTTAGTTTAGTTATTCTGGGGGAGGGCTCAATGTGGCAAGACCTGTCTAACACCACTAATTTAGTGTTATTTTCACATTCCACTTCCGAATGCTCCAAACAGGCGACGGTTCTCGAAGCCATTTCCTTCGTTGACAATTTTGATTTCCATAAATTATCAAATAATTTAACACGTAGATCACTAGTTTCACAACTCAGGTCCAACTGAATGTGGAAATTATGACGCTCTCACATGCCTCGGTCTTCTTCTATCCAGTTGGATAATTTTTTTTCACTAGAATTCGTTAGAAATGTTAAAACCCAAGGCTCGAGAGATAAAATTAATTCCTTTGTTTCAGCAGCAAAGCCGCAGAAGTTATCCGGGGAAAATGTTCGATGAATTTTTTTTGTAATGATTGGTGCGACATAAAATGAGAGTCAACGAAAACTATTTCCCGCAAATATTTTAAAATTAAAAAATATATATTACAAGGAATTATTGTAACTCAATTGTTAAAAAAATACAACAAAATCACAGAAAATATTTTATTTTTGTGGCGGCAGTAGCAGTAGCTGTGGTCATTGGAATATAATCAGAAGTATTATATAATTATTTGAAGGCATAATTTTCGGTATTTATATAGTTATTTAAATGCATAGTCTAAGATATGCATTGCTAAGGGCAAAATAGTCTTCTGACAGAATTTACATCATCTACCCTCTATATCCACTCTTTGTAAGCATTCATCCGACTATTTAATCCCCTCTTCTTATATGTTGCATCAATATTGGGACACACTTCTTATTTAATCACCCATACTAATTTATCTCCCTTACTATTTTATCCCCCCAAAACCACTACGCCATCCAAACGGGCCGTAATATGATATCAGAGTAGACAATTGACTCTGAGTCCAAACCTCACCACCTACCTTATGATTAAAAATTTCCACGTGTTTAGCCCGCTTATGAATGTGAGCTTGGCTACACGTGAGGGGGCGTGTTGACAATATAAACAACAAAGTTTCCCTTCCTCTAACAAACTTATACTTTTAGATGAGTTGGTGTGGTTAACAATCTAATACACCAGCACCGACCACCGCTACTACCGCCACAAAACTGCCATCATTTTGGATTTTTCATTGACATAAAAAGTGTTCCCCAGAAAGCTGCGGAACCAAACGCTGCAAGCCTGCAACTCTGTTTAGAACAGTAGTAGGCTGTGCATAATCAGGGGAAATTCTCATACTCGTTACATGTATAGATGTACTAGTTCTTAGGGTACCATATAGGAACCATGGGATCAGTTGAATCTCCCTGTACTAATTCCAGCACCGTCCTTGACGCAGTTCACGTAAACCCATGAAACCCATGTTCACATAAATTCGAGTACCATTTAAGTAACTAAATCCCAGAAAATCCTCTAGTTTTATACAGCTTTGTAGAGAATCTGAGACCAATGAAAGATTAGTATTTTAATCAACAATATTACTCTTCAACCTTCTTCAATTGTTTGTTTTTTCCCTATAGTTTGATATCCAGTGCAATTTACGCGTACCTAGCTGATTTGTAAATTCTAAAATTAACGACCCGGGAAACTGGATCCAGCTTCCCCAATTACTTCTATGAGAATGCAGATATAAGAGCTTGGTGCTTACAATCTTGCACCCATCAGTTCGAATAGAAAGAGCTGCAAACTTCTCCTCAATGGAGGCTTTTCTCTTTGCTCTTCTTACACTAACACTGCTAGTAAACAGAACATTTTGCCAAGATCTACAAATACATTTCTACAACACTTCATGCCCACAAGCAGAGATTGTTGCAAAGAATATATCGACGCAGTTTTTTACTGCAGATCCATCTCTTCCGGCTGGTTTGCTCCGTCTACAATTTCACGACTGTTGGACTCGAGTAAGTGTTTCACCAGCCTCTTCCAACATTATCGCTTCCCTTTTTTCGCTCTGCCTTATTCAGTTACACAGTTACACTGGCTGTATATTCATATACAATTTTTTAGCGAAGACGTGCATATACATCATCCGTTCGTGTTTGTTAGTCCACTTTCGACATTCCGGTCATGTTTTCAAGGACTAGATGTTTCAATTCACAATGGGTCTCACGGTTTTGACAATTTCGTATTATATAAAACTAATACAGATTCTATCAAATAAGATCCATATTGCATATTTTTAGATATTCGTATTGAAAGATGTGTACAATTTTTCAAAGAGTAATAAAAGTGGACCAACAAACATGGATGGAGCGAGTATATGTTCGCGAAATTTACATTAAGCACAAATCATCATCTTTGAGCAAATGGTTCAAATAATTCATAGTATGGGAATTTTGAAGCTACTTGAATGTGTATGGATTTTTGTTCGCTTACCATACAAGTGGTAAAAAAATCCTCATCACATACGGTTGTCACTATCCTATAAGCGATGAATAAAATTGGACTCTAAATTCGATCTCATTACAGGGATGTGATGGATCTGTTCTGATAGACTCCACAGAGCAGAACATAGCAGAAAAAGAGGCTCCCCCAAATCTGACCTTAAGAGGATTCGAGGTCATTGACGCAATAAAAGCAGCGTTGGAGAAGGAATGCCAAGGGATTGTTTCATGTGCAGATATACTGGCAATGGCAACACGAGACGGCTGTGCCTTCGCCGGAGGATCGGCCTATGATCTAAAAACCGGGAGACGAGACGGAACCATTTCCCAAATGAGTGAAGTTAATATGCCAGGACCTTCTCTCTCTGTTTCAGAGGCTTTGGCGAATTTCGAGGCCAAGGGTCTTGACTTGGATGACCTTATTACTCTGCTAGGTAAGACTATAATTCAACTTACGTTGTTAGGCTAGGCACATTAGACCGGAAATCAAATAAAATGCCTTTTAACTTTGACGCAGCAGAATTCACAAGAAACTAGTTAGCGCACTAGTTCAAACGAAAATAGGTCTCGAATCCTCGAGAGTTCTTGAATTCACAAGAAGAAAGAGATTAACTCTGAATTGTTTATTGAATAAAAACTGAATAATAATAGAGGTTACATGCCCTTTTATAGGGAAAACTAGTAAACCCTAGAAAAAACTTACCAAAAAAATAAAATATTCCGAAAATTGGGGAAACTCCCAAAATTGAAAACTAGAAAGAAAAATAAGAAATTCCCAATTGGAAACAACGAAAACGGAATTACACGCTAAAAGTAATTCGCAATCTAATTATTACCTAAAATAGCAAAATTACTAAATTGAAAGCCTAAACGAATGAATTTGGCCGAATTCCACCATCAGTCACGAACTTAGGGTCGTGAGTATTGATTGCATCCCGATTCTGCTTCAGTCCACTAATTTTGGGCCTATTCCGGGCTCGTTGATAAATTGCCGACATTGACAATTTTCAATTAAAAGTTGTTTGGGCCTCCTAGGCTTTGACCGGTTCAATTGATCATAGAATTAGACAGCTACTTGTTCTACATCAAACTTGGAGCATCTCCATTAGTTCGAGCCATTTGACGAACGTTGTACAAAGCTTATAGTAAAAAAAAAATTGGCTTGATAAAGAATCTAATGTGTTGAGGAAATGTACTATTTTGATGCTCACAAGTTAAATTTTGACTTTTACTATGGGTTTTGGGACAAAATTGTTAATGCTCCTAAATCAACTGCACTAGCTGAGCTATTTTGACAATGGCAAAAAATATTCTTAGTAAGATATCGTGACAAACTTCAACAGAGAGACAACATTGCTCCACTAGTACAATATCGTTACAAAAAATCACCTTTTTATGTTGAGTGTTGACCATTGGAATCGTATTTCGATTAGATTCTCGTGATAGTGATGCACTTCATTTTTGTTTAACATCCTCATTTCGCATTAAATCGTAGAGATGATCTTAGCATTTCTGTTAAGGACTTAATTGGGAGTAACGTTTCTCATTTTTATTTTATTTTATTTTTTTCAAGGTGGTCATTCAATGGGGTTCGCTCATTGCGGCTTTTTCTTGGATCGCCTGTACAACTTCCAAGGATCCGGCCAACCTGATCCGACCATAAGCCCGAACACCCTTCAAACCCTGTTGAATGCCTGTCCACAGTCACTGGAATCGAATACTAACGTAAGCTTAGATCCTAAGGTGTTCATCAATCAAGACACCAGCACACCCTTCAAGCTAGACTCATCTTTCTATCAAGCAGTGCTTGCTGCAGAAGCAGTGTTTCAGTTGGATCAATCGCTAGCATTTGGTAACAGCACTTTAACTACAGTCAACGATTACGTGGCCAAACCCGACAATTTTCGAAAGAAATTTGCCAAGGCAATCATCAAATTGAGTGAGGTGCAGGTTAATACTGGACAAGAGGGGGAAATCAGGCTCAACTGCAGAGTAGTGAATCCTGTCGGGTCGCCGAATTCAGCCCCGTCGCCAGCTCCGTTGCCGAATTAGTATTATTGAGGACTACAAATTGAGTGAAGAGTTTTTTCCTGCAGAAATGGAGGCTTTGGATGATATCCTTTTGCAGTTGGCTTCTTTCTCGTCAATCGAACGTCCAGTCCGATTTTATGTGACCCTCTTACAGATAACACGTCCCGATTAACGGACAGAAGTCAATTATTATTTTCTCATACTATTCATTTTTCAATTTTTTGCTTATATTCTAGAAGTAGGAAGTTACATTATACTTCACTTGTAGTTGCTCAGTTTTATTGGATTTAGAGCTACTGCAAAAATATGTTATCTGTATGCACCCAATTTCCATTTAATTATGGCCGTAGCAATGTTGGAACAGAGCCGACTTAGAGGGGAGGTGGAGGAAGCCGTCGCTTCGGGCCCCCAATTTTTTTGGACTGAGGAGGCCCCCAAAAATCCAGTTGGGTCTATGGTTACTGGTTCCGATATCTTTCAAATTACTTCTCTACTTGGCATTTGACAGCTGAGCGCTTTCAAAACTTGGATTTTTGCTCCACATTCCTCTGTTTTCCTTTGGAATGTTTAACCCATTTCATATGACTGAACAAATGAAAAGTTCCTCCCCCAAACTCACGATTCATGCTCAGTCGTTTGGCTTCGATGCCTTGTACTAGCACATCGCATAAGTAATAGCCGAAACATGACTCATATACTCCAGGGCCCATCGCCGGCTCCCGTTCGCTTTCCTCCCGACAATTTTAAGGATTCTTTGAAAGTCTTTTTTATCTTTCTCTCGCAGTACATGTTTGCTATCAATCTCTCGCCAATATTTAGGTTAATTTAAACGTGTAATATACATCGACACTAACTTGACATGCTCAAAACCTTATCGTGTTCGGATTCAAGTGTCAAAACCCGTGTTTTTTTTTCTTAAATATTTAATTTTAATTAATCACTTGACAATGTGATTGTAAGGGCCGAATAATACCAGAAGAACCAAAAGCCCATTACGAGCATGGAGGCCCACTTGGGAATAACTCAGGCCCAAGCCGAACAAAAAGGGGATTTTCCTGAACTGGTCACCGAGCAGGGAACCGGGGGCCTTGTAGTGAGTGAGCTCACTACATGTGTATAGTGAGCTCTTTCGGCCGTCTGATCCGAGATAACGGTCCGGATAAATTGGAGTTAAAGTAAATGTAAAAGTGTTTTTTAAAGTGTAAAACGATCTGGACCGTTGATCTTGGATCGGACGGCCGAGAGAGCTTACTACACGCATGTAGTGAGCTCACTCACTACAGGCCCTCCGGATCCCACCGAGCAGTAGACTTAGAAGAACCATGTTCATGACCCGAACGCTTAAGGGCTAGGGTCATGGTAAGCGGGTACTCGGGTGCGGGTTAGGTCCGCATGACCCGAGGAGAGTTGGTTTTTCGCCCAACTGCATGGCGCTTCCTCTCTTAGATTCACGAGAAGCTTTTATATAACAGAATTGATATGTGTCAGAATGGAATTTGGTGCATGTGCCTGTGCAATGATGCTCGGTTACGTCTACAGTGACGTCACCCGAACGGTTACCACGCGTAAGGAGCACGTAGACCTTGGAGGGCAAGTTAGGCCTCCCCTATAAAAGTTAGTGATATTAGCCAACAGAGGTATGCACAATCTCTCTCAAAAAACCCTAGATCTCAGTACTTTCCCTTTCTTCTTCTTAAGAGTACTGACTTGATCGTCGAAGTACTATTCCGGGCTCCACGATCTGGGTTGGTACTAACAAGTTCGCTCAGTGTGCAGGAGCAAACCTCGTGAGAGGGATCATCTTCTATCCCCACCACTCAATTTGAGTTACGGAGGAACGACGGAGAATTTCAATACTTTACCAAATCGGAAAAAAAAAAAAACTATGGTGGAGAAACTTGATTATGCAGTTGAATTAGTACATTTGCAGCTAAAAATATGAGAAAAGTAATCTTTAAATGACAGTTTTTGATTTAGTGTACTCCCTGGCCTTTGTCCCTTTTTAAATGTCCCATTTAAGAAATGTTTATTTTATTGGACGTAAAAAAGAGTACTTCAGTAGATTTGTTTTCAAATTTTTTTGCACCAAAGTGCTAATTATATTGAGAAATAAACTTTTGGGGCTTTTAAAATTCACATATTCCTATAATAGACACTTTAACGGGGACGAAGGGAATAATGATAATCCATTTTGGTACTTATGCTCTCAAATGATTGTAATGACTTCCATATGAAAGCTTTTTATCTCAAGTATTTTTAACTATGCAAAGTAGAAAGAGCCCATATGAAAAAGTTCGCTTTAAGCCTCAAAAAAATCAAAGCCGGCCCTTTAAAAAAAGGATGTTTTATTTTTAATCTATATACCCGAATGCATATGGAGTACTCTTATGGAAACTTATTAAAATTTGGGGATGCCGTGGTTCTTTCACTGCCACTGACCACCCACTATGTTGATAATATTAATGTAGTAAAGTTGTCTCTCCCTCTAACAAACTTAAGCTTTTAAATGAGTTGGTGGTTTACAATCTAAGGGCCCGTTTAGATGGAGTATAAGGGAGGGGAATGAAGTAATGAGGGGGATGAGGAATTGATGTGATGTTTAGTCCATGGCTTGGATGGCTTATAGAGGAGTGTGTTCACCCCGACGAAATCATCACAGGACTAAATAATCGGCCTTCCGTGACTAATTATAAGCAGGGGGGGGGGGGGGGGGGGGGGCTTAGATTATGTCAGGAGTGTTATCCCAACCCATTTTACCTCCGTACCCCTTACGAACAATCAAATAATAAAGTATTTTCGCGCATAATATTTATTTGCACCAAATTAAACTACTAATAGGGATTTTTAATTCGATATTAAAATTTTGAAAATTTTTATACTGTTTGTTTGTTGAGTTGCTTTGCAATTTCCTTCGGATCAAAAAATAAAATACTTTCGGCATAATTTTTTATTTTTTTGCACAAAATTAAACTACTAATAGAAATCTTTAATTCGATACAAAAAATTTTGAAAAAAGTTTATACTTTAGAATTTTACATTGCTCGCTTGTTGGCTTGTTGAGTTGTTTTGCAATATCTTTCAGATACTATGTTATATTATATATGAAGGTCACTTTGTGTTATGCTTTATGTTAATTTGAAGGTGAGAGAAAAGAACGAGGGATTTGTTTTACATAAGTGAATTATTTTTATTCTTGTTCACGAAGTACCTACTAATAGTTCAAAATTAAAAAAAAAATATTACAATGAATTATTATAACTCAATTGTTACAATAAATTATTACTCCTATAACTCAATTATTGAAAAGTATAACAAAATCATAAAAAATATTATACTTTTGTGGCGGCAGTAGCGCGGTGGTCATCGTAATATTATCAAAAGTATATGAATTAATGATTTTCGGTATTTATACAATTATTTAAATGCATAATCTAAGATATGGCTTATCAGGGGCAAAATAGTCTTTTGACAGATTTTTACATTATCTAGCCTCCTTATCCCCCGTTTTAATCATTCATCTGAATCATGGACTATTTAATCCCCTCTCGTTATTTGTCACATCAATGTGGGGTCAGTCTTCTTATTTAATCACCCCTACACCCCGTTTGGTTGCCGGAGATGATTTTGGGTGGATTTGTAATGAGGGTGGACCCACCTCTTAAGAAGGGTTGATTTGCAAATGAGGTGTTTGGATGTTATTTAGAGAAGGAGGATTTAGAAGGTGGATTTAATAGGATAAGTGACCAAATGACCTATTTGCCCCAATTTGTTAATTTAATGAAAAAATTGGATAGTTTTATTATAATTACAATAAATGAAAATTAATCCTAAACAAAAAAAAAAAAAAACTGGGACAATTAAAAATATCCTCCAAAAAAGGGACAAAAATCCATCTCACCACCAGGTCTTGCATTTATAATGAATGAATGAAAACTTATTTAAAAAAATAAAAAAATAAAAAACCCATCTCACTTATAACTTTCACATTTATTAAAAAACCCCAATTCCCAATCCCCACCGCTGTGCTTCATCTTCCTCCTCTGTGCAAAAAACCCATCTCTCTCTCTCTCTCCTCTGTGCTTCGTCTTCCTCCAATCCGCACCGCCGCCGACCATCACAACTCAGATGGGTTTTGTATATTAGCTCCGGCTCGTCCTCCTCCTCTGGTTCGTCCCTCTCTCTCTCTCTCTCTCTCTCTCTCTCTCTCTCTCTCTCTCTCTCTCTCTCTCTTTGCTAGCAAGAAGGGGGAAAATGCCCTGATTTGCAGGGGTATAATGGTACCAAAAATGCTCAAAACCCCCCCGGATTTGTAACGACAGGGTCTAGGCCAGCGTTAGCTAATCCGGGTGAAGCCGGATATGTAGTCCAAACAGTAAACAAATCCGAGGGAGAAAAATGTGAACCAAACGCCGGATTTGTGGTGGGACCTGGATTGCAAATCCGGGTGCAAATCCGGCATCCAAACGGGGTGCTATTATTTAATCAACCGTTACTATTTTATCCCCCGAAAAATATGTCATCCAAATGGCCGTAATATGGTATCAAAGTAGGTAATAGATCCTAAGTTCAAACCTCACCACCTACCTAATGATTAAAATTTACCCGTGTTTAGCCCTCTTATGATTGTGAGCTTGGCTACACATGAGGGGTTGTATTGAGAATATAAATAATAAAGTGTCCCCTTCCTCTAACAAACTTAAGCTTTTAGATAAGTTGGTGGTTAACAATCTAATAACACCAGCACCGACCACCGCTACTGCCGCCACAAAACGCCATCATTTGGGATTTTTCATTCACATACAAATTAAGTGTTCCCCAGAAAGCTGCGGAAAGCAACTCTGTTTAGAACAGTATTAGGCTATGTATAATCAGTGCAAATTCTCATACTCGTTATAAGTATTAAGTACTGGTTCTTAATGTATCATATAGGAATCATGGGATCGGTTAAATCTCCCTAGTCCCTATACTAATTGCAGCACTGTCCTTGACGCAGTTCACGTAAACCCATGAAACCCATGTGCACGTAAATTCGAGTACCATTTAAGTAACTAAATCCTCTAGTTGTATACAGCTTTGTAAAAAATCTAAAACCAATGAAAGATTAGTATTTTAATCAACAACATTACTCTCCAACCTTCTTCAATTGTTTGTTTTTTCCCTATAGTTTGGTATTCGGTGCAATTTACGCGTACCTAACTGATTTGTAAATTCTAAAATTAACAACCCGGGAAACGGGATCCAGCTTCACCAATTATTTCTATGAGAATGTAGGTATAAGAGCTTGGTGCTTACAATCTTGCACCCATCAGTTTGAATAGAAAGAGCTGAAAACTTCACCCCAATGGAGGCTTCTCTCTTGTTTCTTCTTACACTAACACTAACACTACTAGTAAACAGAACATTATGTGAAGATCTACAAATACATTTCTACAGAACTTCATGCCCACGAGCAGAGATTGTTGCCAAGAATATATCGCATCCGTTTTTTACTGCAGATCCATCTCTTCCGGCTGGTTTGCTCCGTCTACAATTTCACGACTGTTGGAATCGAGTAAGTGTTTCAGCAGGCTCTTCCAACATTCTCTCTTCCCTTTTTTCGCTCAGCCTCGTTCAGTTACACTGGCTATATGTTCATGTACAATTTTTTGGCAAAGACGGGCATATACGCCCTCCGTCCGTGTTTGTTGGTCCACATTCCGGTCATGTTTTCAAGGACTATATGTTTCAGTTTACAATGGGTCTCATGATTTTGAAAATTTTGTATCATATAAAACTAATTGATCGAGATTCTATCAAATAAGATCCATATTGCATATTTTTAGATATTTGTATTGAAAGATGTGTACAATTTTTCAAGGAGTATGGAATAGTGAAAGTGGACCAACAAACACAGATGGAGGAAGTACATGTTCGCGAAATTTACATTAAGCATAAATCATCATCTTTGAGCTAATGGTTCAAATAATTCATAGTATGGGAATTTTCAAGCTACTTCAATGTGAGGATTTTTGTTCGCGTACCATAAAAGTGGTTAAAAAATCCTCATCGCATAAGGTTTAGGTCACTATCCTATAAGCGATAAAATTGGACTCTAAATTTGATGTCATTACAGGGATGTGATGGATCTGTTCTTATAGACACCACAGAGCAGAACATAGCAGAAAAAGAGGCTCCCCCAAATCTAACCTTAAGAGGATTCGAGGTCATTGACGCAATAAAAGCAGAGCTGGAGAAGGAATGCCAAGGGATTGTTTCATGTGCAGATATACTGGCAATGGCAACGCGAGACGGCTGTGCCTTTGCCGGAGGATCGGCCTATAATCTAAAAACTGGGCGACGAGACGGAACTATTTCCAAAATGAGTGAAGTTAATATGCCTGGGCCTTCTTTCTCTGTTTCAGAGGCTTTGGCGAATTTTGAGGCCAATGGTCTTGGCTTGGATGACCTTATTACTCTGCTAGGTGAGTCATATAATTCAACTTATGTTGTTAGGTAAGGCACATTACACCGGAAATCAAATAAAATGCCTTTTAACTTAGAGCATCTCCATTAGTTCGAGCCATATGCCGAAGGTTTACAAAGCTTATTGTCAAATTTTACCTTTTTTTGGCTTGATAAGGAGTCCAATATGTTGAGGAAATGCACTTCACCATTGGTTGATAAGTGGCAAGTACTGAACTTTTGCCCAACAATTGGCTTAACAAAATTGGCAAAGATAGCTTTTGGCTAACCAATGGAGCTACTATTTTGATGTTCACAAGTCAGATTTTGACTTTTACTATGGGTCTTGGAACAAAATTGTGGATACTCTTAAATCAATTGCACTAGCTGAGCTATTTTGACAATAGCAAAAAAAATTCTTAGTAAGATACCTTGACAAAGTTCAACAGAAAGGCAACATTGCTCCACTAGTGCAATATCATGACGGAAAATCACCCTTTATGTTGCGTTTGGACAATCGGGATCGTATTTCAATTAGATTTTCGTGATAGTGATGCGCTTCCTATAGCAAGCTACAATTTTTGGTATAACATTCTCATTTCGCATTAAATCGTAGCGATGCTATTTTGGGGAAATATTTCTCATTTTCTTTTCTTTTGTTCTACTTTTAGGTGGTCATTCAATGGGGTTCGCTCATTGCGGCTTTTTCTTGGATCGCCTGTACAACTTCCAAGGATCCGGCCAACCTGATCCGACCATAAGCCCGAACACCCTTCAAACCCTGTTGAATGCCTGTCCACAGTCACTGAAATCGAACACTAACGTAAGCTTAGATCCTAAGGTGTTCATCAATCAAAACACCAGCACACCCTTCAAGCTAGACTCATCTTTCTATCAAGCAGTGCTTGCTGCAGAAGCAGTGTTTCAGTTGGATCAATCGCTAGCATTTGGTAACAGCACTTTAACTACAGTCAACAATTATGTTGCCAAACCCAAGACTTTTCGAAAGAAATTTGCCCAAGCAATGATCAAATTGACCGAGGTGCAGGTTAAAACTGGACAAGAGGGGGAAATCAGGCTCAACTGCAGAGTAGTGAACCCTGCCGGGTCGCCAGCCCCGTCACCAAATTAGTATTGTTGAGGACTACTAATTGAGTGGAGTTTTTTTCCTGTAGAAATGAAGGCTTTGGATGATATCCTTTTGCAGCTGGCTTCTTTCTCGTCTATCGAACGTCCAATCCGATTTTATGTGACCCTCTTACCGATAACATGTTCCGATTAACAGACAGAAGCCAATTATTATTTTCTCATACTATTCATTTTTCAATTCTTTTGCTTATATGCTAGAAGTAGGAAGTTACATTATAATTCACTTGTAGTTGTTCAGTTTTATTGGATTTACAGCTACTGGAAAAATATGTTATCTGTATGCACCCAATTTCCATTTAATTATGGCTGCAGCAATGTTGGAAGATAACTTGGATTTTTGCTCCACATTCCTTTGTTTTCTCCTTTGGAATGTTTAACCCATTTCATATGAGTGAACAAATGAAAACTCCCACCCCCAAACAATTAGAATAAGGCCTGTGCGAAAGTAGGATTCATGCTTAGTCGTTTGGCTTCAATGCCTTGTACTAGCACATCGCATAAGCAGTAGCCAAAAAATGACTGATATACCCGGGGTGCATCGCCGGCTCTCGTTCGCTTTCCTCCCAACAATTTTAAGTATTCTTTGAAAGTCCTTTTCGTTTTTTCCTCGCAGTACTTGTTTGCTATTACACTCTCGCCGATATTTAGGTTAATTTAAACGTGTCATATACATTGACACTAACTTGACATGCTCAAAAGCTTACCGTGTTTGGATTCAAGTGTCATTACCCGTATTTTATTTTTAAATATTTAATTTTAATTAATCACTTGACAATCTGATGCTTGAATAACTTGTTTAACAATAAAAAGGAGACAATATTAAATAGGTACTATCCTAAGCACGAAAATTATAAGACTAAAGGAAAAATTAGCCAATAATAATTTGCATGTGGTGCCTCTACATAATGCCATTAAAATTTCCCTCTATACGTTGACCATGCATTATTTTAGAAGATCAAATATTTTACTCTGTGGGAAATTAAAAAAGAAAAATCAACACTATTTTTTAAGATAACAGAACTATGGGCTATGGGTTAGCATCGCTACATTAACGATGGCAACATTTCTTGTTCTGTTGGAGTCGTGGTATTTTGGTTATGGGATTGACAAAAAAAATTGGTTATCCGTGTTCTTATCAAGATACGAGTGTCCAACATGTGTCTGTCCCAATTAATTTTATGTTAACGGGGTCGTGTCATATTCGTATTCGTGTCAAAAAGTAATCGACACAAACCCTCCAAATTATTATTATGTTTGTCGTGTTCGAGAGACCGTGTCAAATTTCTGACTCCCTACTCTAACCTACTACTCCTAGGAGGCGCGGGAACGGATGATGCTCGGCGGGCGAACCCGCAAATGGTGGGGTAAACCCACTAAATGGGCATCAAATTTTGGTCAAAATTGAAGAGCACAGTCTACAAGTTCGCTGCAAGTCCAATTAGCACTCGATACAGCTGATCCAAGCCATGTTTGCGGTTGACTTCCTCATAGAAAATCATCTTCATGTCGTGGGAAAATGGTGCCAAATAAAAAATACAATTGCAGCTGGCTTAATTCAAATAATTCGATTAATGTATTATTAGGGGATCAGACTGCTACCTTATTCAAACATTCAACTGATTTGGATGATGATTGAAGAGTAGGGTTTATCCAAATCGCGGAGCTTGATCCGCTAAACCCACGCTATTATGAATTAATAATGCCCTGCAAAACTTTAATAAAACAATACTTTTATTTCTTCTAACATTAGTCAAATTTTGAAAGCGCTTTGGACACATATCTCTGGATACGCGTCTCTCCAGCCATTCGACTTGTGTGGATTACAAGTACATGCTGAGATGTCCACGTGCATCGACTTGTGTGGATTACAAGTACATGCTGAGATGTCCACGTGCATCAACGACTCTATATTTGTATCAAGATATGTATTCGAACGTCTGTGTTCATCTCACTACTAGTACAATTGTTTGCGGAGTCTTGATCATCGATTCGTAATTTAGGCATACTTTTGATTATGCTAAGGCCATGGATCTGTTAACCAGTAAAGATCAAGCTCCTCAAGTAGAGGCACGTGCTAGTGGTGCAAGATGTACAAGTGGCTGAGTTTGTTAGTTATAGGTTAGTTGAGCATGCAAGTGCTGGCATGTTGTGCTGCCTCTTAGTCATTTCGTTTGTTGTATAAATACTCTGTAACTAATTCATCTTCTTCTGATGATGAAAAAAATTCTCTTTTGAGTTTGGAGAGAGAAAATGTTTAGGGCTCTTAGTTTCTTAAATGCTGTTATAAAGATCAATCTGCTCAAGCACGTGTTAGTGGTGCAAGTTATACAAGTGGCTGAGCTTGTTAGTTAAGTTGTACAACTTGCACCACTAGCACGTGCTTGAGCAGATTGATCTTTATAACAACATTTAAGAAACTAAGAGCCCTAAACATTTTCTCTAGACATTTGTAGCCTTTGGCTTAGGTTTCCATAATTTGTTTTTGTTTTGTTTTCTTTTCTTTTTGTTTTCCTCCTGGGGTATGCCCCTTGTAGCTTGTACATCCGGTTATCCTCTTTTTATTTCAAGCTATTTTACCCAAAAAAAAAAAGGTTAGTTAAGCTGGTAAGTGCTCACAAGTTGTGCAGCCTCTTATACACTTCATTTGTTGTATAAATACTCTATAACTAATTTAGTTTCTTCTAATGATGAAAATAATCTCATTTGAGTTTAGAGAGAGAAAATCTTTGCGGTTCTTAGTTTCTTGAATGTTGTTGTAAAGATCAAGCTGCTCAAGTAGAGGCACGTGCTAGTGGTGCAAGTTGTACAAGTGGCTGGCCAGTGCTGGCAAGTTGTGCTACCTCTTATTCATTTCATTTGTTGTATAAATACTCTGTAACTAATTTAGTTTCTTCTGATGATGAAAATAATCTCTTCTAGGCTTAGAGAGAGAAAATGTTTAGGGTTCTTGATTTCTTGAATGTTATTATGGCATAGAGCAATTCAAGACGCAAGTCAACATCTAGTTCGATCCAAAGATTTTATGCAATTGAATTGCAGCTGCCATTAGTGTCCTTTCTCAACAATTGATCAACAATGACAAGTTCTTCTTCTTCCACTAAGTACTTACCTCCGTCCCTGATATTTCTTATTGCAAATTTTCAGTCATTCATTATAATCAAATTGGATACGACAAATTATTTTGCCTGGAAAACGCAAGTAGAGAATGCATTGCGTGCCAATTCATTGTTTGAATATGTGAATGGATCGATAGTTGAACCATCTATTGAAACCCTGGATTCATCTGGTAACAAAATACCAAATCCAGCACATATAAAATGAGATACAATTGATTGCATGCTTTTGTCTTGTCTGATTGCAACCCTAACACCATCTTCCCTTACACATCATTGGAACTCATCGTACACATGAGGTTTGGTCAAAATTGGAGGAGAAATTCAGTCTACTCTCACGTACACATGTCATGGATCTTAAACGACGACTTATTGTCTCAAAAAAACAACACATATGGAACAATATCTGGATAACATCAAAGGTCTGTTACAGAAACTTGAACCTTCTGGCTCTCATAAGGATAATGGAGAAGCAGTTTTTCATACATGTAATGGCTTACCTGATGAGGTCTATCATACTTTCAAGCAAGCTATTAGAACAAGGGCTGAGGTTACACCCCTTACGTTTAGTAGAGGTGTCAAACGTGCGTGCCGTGCCGTGCCGTGCCAGTCAACTTCCGTGCCAACCGTGCTTCGTGCCGTGCCGTGCCGTGCCGTTTTTACTTCATCGTGCCATGGCGTGCCGTGCCAACCGTGCCACGTGTCGTGCCGTGCCGTGCCAAATTACTTCATCGTGCCGTGCTTTTTTGAAGTCGTGTCGTGTCGTGCCAAGCCCGATTAGTTAATCGTGCCGTGTCGTGTCATGCCGTTGACTTACTCGTGTTGTGCCGTGCCGTTCCTTTTTTTTATCGTGCCGTGCCTTTTTTGTCGTGTCGTGCCATGCCGTGCGTTTTTTTAGTCATGCCGTGCCGTGCGTTTTATTAGTCGTGTCGTGCCGTGCCTTTTTTGTCGTGTCGTGCCGTGCCGTGCCTTTTTTTAGTCGTGTCGTGCCAATGTGCCGTGCCGTGCGTTTAATTACTATTAGTCGATCTTTGCAAATTAGCTCAATGCCTTTCCAAATTAGTCAATCTTTGCAGTTAGTATTGCTCCCTACTAGCAGAGAACTTCCATCAATTACTTTTTGTCTTCAAACCATCGAAATCATAATTTAGAAGCATATACAATCCCAAGAATGTCATAGCCATCAAGATTACTAACTTAATTAAGTAGTCACTCTAGCTTCTGCAGAAACTAATGCACACTTGGTATGATTAATACGAATCGAAGTAACAACTCTATTTTAAGGTAATTCTCTTTTGCATCTTCTTAGAAGAATTTTGGTGGAAAGGGTTAATTCCCAAGACTTGCTCTATACATCTGTCCCTTGGAAGATGACTTGCACCAGAAGATACATACACCTCAGCCACCTGGTCAATCAATTTTGGCAGATGTGAAAACTAACATGGATCAACCTTTTTATCGCAATTTTGAATCTGTAAGGTTGATCTGGAATGAGAAATCAGAGAAGAGGATGACATATTTGGCTAAGGGAATGCATTGCTATATCATCAAATGTATCAAGAAATGGACATTTTCATTTCATGTGGAAAAAGCTTCTTACGAAAGGCAAATCAGAACTAACTAGTTTTGTGGTTATTGGTATCCTTTTTTAGTCAATTGAGATGCTTGCTTACTAAACAACAGAGACATGGTAAAAGAACAACCTCTGACCATTCTTGTTAAACACAAAAACATTGACTAGAGACAAGAACAGTAGCAGAAAGTAAGACCCAAAACATTCCTTATTGATTCTGTGTTCAAACAATAACCAATTCTGAATACAAAACTGCATTAACTAAATGAATTAAACATAAAAACCAAAAATATGTGAAAACTATGGACCACACTGAACAACCACCGATGGACCAGAATGCAGTAACGATGGCAGTACAGCAGCATCAGTAACAATGGCCATAGTTACTGCCCAAGCAACCTGCAGTAATAATGGCAGTACAGCAGCAGCAGTGATAACACTGCACTCACTCAGGTGTAAAGTACGACCGCTAGGCATATAGCAGAATCTCAGAGTTAGGCACATTGAGCACAACAGATCTGCCCAAGTACATGGCAGCCTCAATTAAGCTTACAGAACATGAGCAACCAATTCATCAGATTAAACAAGTTAATCAGACCCTGGTTTATCAATCTAAGGCTCAGCCTATAACATGGTATTTCAAACTGCAGTTCACATACCAAACACACAGAATAAAAGTTCAAAATTCAGTACACACAACCCAGAGCAGAATATGTAGAAGCATGCATAATACACCCAATTACATACTCACACACACTTAGGCATGCACAACTCAGTAAGTCAATCACATATAAAAGAGGTAAGCAAGGAATGCCTCCTTCCTTGGAGACAACACAAAATCAAGGAATGCCTCCTTCCTCGGAGACAAAATAATACCAAGGATTGCCTCCATCCATGGAGACATAACATTTGGTTATAATGAAATTGTGGGATCTGTCCCTCACATTCTGCCACTATCACCTGTGCACAAGGAAATCCAAATGGGTAGTAAGTAAGAGATCAACACTTGATTCATCTAGTCTTTTACCATATAATGCTCTGCTCACAAATTACATTGATTATCTTCAGAGGGTTCCGCATCCTTGTCCTTGTAGCAGTGCACAGTGCATGATCCATTCCACAGAAGCAGTAGCAAATAGCAAAACCCGAGAATTTCAAAAAAAGACTGGACTTAAGTAGATTCAAATGAGCCCTTGTTTATAAAATGGGCTCAGACATTACTTAAGGGTACCCACTGGCTGCAAGTTAGATTGCCCCGCCAAGGTAATTACCGCGATAGCTTGAAATGAACATTATAAATGATTCATCATTGCCCTTAGTAAGATTGCAAAAATGAAGTACGCATAATCAGCCCTTTAGTTAGAATGTTAGATTGCCAAAAAGCACAGAATTACAACTACAACAGGAGCAGCAGCAGCAAATCAACAGGCTCAACTTTGTCATCATTGCCCAGGTTTGACAAAAGTAATACCAGAATGCATAAGGCTCAGATTAACAACAAGCTTAACAATGGATAGAACAAGCTTAACAATGGATACCAGAATGCACAAGTATTTACAGACACCAAGGATTGCCTCCATCCATTGGAGACACAACAAAAGCTGTGATATCATGAAGCACCAAGGAATGCCTCCTTCCATTGGAGACAATAGCAAAATAAAGACATTAAATCAGACATCCAAGGAATGCCTCCTTCCATTGGAGACAAAACAACATAAACCAATTCAGGCTATAAAAACACCTGCACACAATGGTTCCAGCAAGGATCACAAGATCAATAGATAATTGGCTTAGATAAGTTTCAGCATAGCGAGTTACCAAGGCCTTAGTACCTAATTGGCTAATTAGTAGTGGTACTGAGTAACCAAGGCCTCAGTGGTCCATCATAGGCTAAATAGGTATATTATCAAAATGGCTCAGCAAGCATCATTGCCAAAAGGCTCATAATTGATAATCGGCTCAGGTATGTTTCATCATAGCCAAAAACTGAAATGGATGCAACATTAAGTTGCCATTTAAGACCCTCATAAGTTGCAAATCACAATTCAGCTAATTTTGTACATTTTAACATCGTGATAAGGGGTTGTGTCTGTCTGTGGCTTATTCATTTCAGACTAAAACGAGACACGCACACACACACACACACACACACACCCTAAGAACAACAACTGAAGCGGGGGCAACATCATGTTGCCATAAGTTGCCACACCCACACACAACTGAAGTGGGTGCAACATCATGTTGCCATAAGTTACCACACCCACACACAGTCACACACTCACACACACACACAACTGAAGTGGGGGCAACATCACGTCGCCATAAGTTGCCAACCCACTTCAGTCCACATACTGAAATGAATAAGCCACAGACACATACCCCAGCATAATAAATGAATAATAGGTACAAAACAAATGCCATCAATCACTATCTATATCGGAGTCTGCAAAATAACCTCTGAATTCTTCTTTAGCTGAGCGTTTTTCAATTCCAAGGCGTGCATCCTCCCAATCTTTCAAGCACATGAGACAATCCAAAATGTCTGGAGCTAGTCTGCTCCTCTTCTCATCCAACACTCTTTTACCTGCACTAAAAGCAGATTCCGATGCCACTGAAGACACAGGAGCTGTTAGTAGATCACGTGCCATGATTGAAAGAATGGGATAAATCGTTTCGTTTTTTTTCCACCATGCTAAGATATCAAAATTAATCATGTCATTCGCACGAACTGATTCTAGGTCCAAATATTTAAGAAGTTCATTGCGTGAAGTTACCGTGCTACTACTTAATCCTAAACTTGAACTAAGAAAAGACCAAGATGCATCATTACATGTAGAAGAAGAGGTCAAAGAGGCAGCAGTAAGTGAAGTAATTGCACCAAACTTAGATTCATATCTAGCATACATGGCATTCAATAACTCAATCACAACATCAGAAGAAGGTAAAGTAGTAATAGATAAATTTGTACCAATCTCTCTTAAGAGCAATGAAACACCCGCTACCTTAATCCTAGGGTCCATTACCGCAGCTAACATATATAGTGGTGGCATTTCCTCGAAATATTTTCTAAATTTTGCTTCCATATCCACACAAGTATTGACATAATTTGGGCGTGCCCTATAATTACGAAAAGTGAGACTGATATTGTAGAGATGATTAAGCACAACACAAGAACTAGGATAACGAACAGCAGAACAAGCTAATGTAGCAACATAAAACACTTTCAAAAATTTCATGAACTCAAAACCAATTTTCCAATCAGATGAAGATAAAGAATCACCACGATACCTCTGGTTAACAAAAGCAGATATCACATCACTATATTTCCTACAAGACTTTAACATAAGGTAGGTCGAATTCCAACGAGTCACAATATCAGAGTTCATTTGTTTTGCTTTCACATTGTAACATGTAACACACAATTTATCAAATTCTTGTTGCCTAGTTGAGGAAGTACCAATAAAAAGAACAGCAGCTCTAATTTTTGAAATCTGTGGTGCTATATGTTTCAAACCATCTTGCACAACCAAGTTAATCACATGGCACACACATCGAACATGCAATAATTCACCAAAATAAGCAGGAGTCAAATTTCTTCTAAACAATGGTAATGAAGCAGTATTAGCACTTGCATTGTCAAAAGTAATGCTAAAAACTTTATCAACAAGTTCATAATCCCTAAACACGGCCATAATACTTTCAAATATCTGATCAGCATCATGAGGAAACTCCACTAAACGGAAAGCAATAATTCTGTTTCGCAAAGTCCAAGTAGAGTCTATATGAGCAGTGGCACACATATAACCACGATTATTTACACCAGACCACATATCAGAAGTAAAAGCTATCGCACCAAGTTTAGCAAGTTCACAAATCAAATCTGTTTTAACTTCATTATATGCTTTCATTGTATCACAACGGGTTGTATTTCTAGAAACTTTACCAAATTCAGGATTCACATAATTTTGCATAAAATATTCAAATCTAATATCATCGCCAAAAGTAAATGGTTGTTCAGCTGCAGCTACGTAACGGGCCAGTCCTTCTCTCATTTTGTCTTTCGTATAAACAAAATCTTTCAAACTACTCGCAGATTCACCACTCTCTGTTTTTTTCTGGATGTTTATTTCTAATATGTCTAGCATGATGCCCTGTTCCAGTATCACTAACACAA
>OY978216.1:20368380-20519061 GCA_963854785.1 Vaccinium vitis-idaea | reverse complement strand
TTAGTGCATTGTATTCTGTTCTTATGGCAGAAGATTTGTGTCAAAATTCTATGGATACCACTATGATTCTTATTGCCCCGCATCATCGTGCCTCATCCTCAAACACATCTTCTCATGCTCCTAGTTATGGATCTACAAACCCGACATTGAAATCTACTTTCCCAACTGTTCCTACAGCCCCCAAGTTTCCAATTTCCTGTTCAGTTTGGCTCCCAAAGACCTCAGCTTGGGAATGGTAATCCATCATTTGGGTACTCCAATTATGGGGGAAATAAAAATTACAAGGGTTACAGATTTAGAAGACCAAGGAATAATTTTCCAAATGATTTTCCTTTTTCACTTGGGAGTTGTCAAATATGTGGAAAGTTCAATCATCAAGCAAGTAGGTACTATTATAGATAGGATCTGAACTACAGACCTCCTCAGTTTGGTACTCCGGTTGTTGGATCTTCACAGTTTTGTTTCAGGACCACATTTGGGCCATTCTCAGCAGCATCAAGGCTTCTCTGCACCACAGAATTATCCTTCTTCAGGGTATAAATCCTCTGGATTTTGCCCACAGACTCTTATGGCTACAACTGATGCTTTTGGAAACTAACATGTTCCTTTATCTCCTTATTACCCATCTTATCCCTACACACCCTATCCGATTATGCTTACTTCTTCACATCCCATGCAACAAAAGCCTTCTATTAATCAACATTATCACATTGGTTCATCAGGGGCTTCTCACATTGGTTCATCAGGGTTACATTTGGTCATTCATCCTCTCATGTGCCATGGTACTTTGACTCTAGAGCTAGTGTTAATGTAACTTATGATGGTACCCAAATCTCTGTGCACAACTTGCCAGCATTTGCCAGCTCAACTAACCAAACTAACAAGTTCAGCCATTTCTACAACTTGCAGCACTAGAACGTGCCACTACTTGAGCAGCTTGATCTTTACTTGTTAACACGTTTACAGTCACGTACATAGCTAGCTTAATCAGTTTTGGTGCTTGTGGTGGCTCAATCTTCGGGTTCAACCTTTCCTCAACCTTCTAACCCACCGGAACACTTTTGACCTTGCGCTTCCGTTTGATCTTCCCTCATGTGCATGCATGAAGCAATGAACCAAACCGGACCGCAGAAGTTCGGCAAGGCACTCGAACAATCAAGTGAGAGGAAGAAGAAGAAGGAAAGTACAAGAAGAAGTTTTGGGTTTTAGAGTTTTGAAAGATGTACCCTTTAGGACTCTATCTTGTACGTTTTATAGTGAGTGCTTGACTTGTTCTCCAAGTACCGTTGTACCTAGCATGCGCGGTAAAAGGTTCGGGTGACATGATATGAACTACCTTTCCAGCTAGTAACAAGTCGACACGCATCATAACCAGTCGCCTGACATCCCTTATGACATATAGAGCTGGATGACGTCCTTTATAACGTATTGGGCAAGTTGGTTAGATGCACATGCATAAGCTGATTCCTGTAAATTACATGGGGTGATCCAGTCAAATTCTGGCAATGTCATGTACCCGCTTTTAAGCGTTCGAATACACGTGTACAGATCCGGATCTATTCCTCGAATCAGGAATGATATTGTTCAGGCATGCTCGCGGATGAGCCCTTATGCTCTTTGTGTCCTTCTTGAGCTTTTTGACCAATTTAATCTGACCGTTTGGGTTCTAATCATTCGGCCCGACCACTATAGTATATATATATACACACACACACACATACAATGCTGATCTACTAAGGACTCCCTCAAATAGCCTATTTACGGACTTCTAATGTAGGCCGTTGGATTAGATCCAACGGCCAGGAAAAGGCCTCCAATCTCGCGGGTCAATTGGCACTGAACCGGGTAAAAAATTAATGAACCGGTCCGGGTCACCTGTCTAAACCCTTTCCTCTCTCCCTTTTTCATTTCAAACGTGTTTTCTCAGATTTTTTTGAGAGAGAGAAAGAGACAGACGATCTGAGAAGACAACAACGATCGAAGAATCGAAGAAGACCTGGTGACATTTCTCTCTCTCTCTCTCTCCATCGATGGTTTTTATGTGTCTGATTTTCACTTTGTTTGAACCATCAAACCCTAGATGGAAGAACACGATCAGAACCCTAGGTCGAAGAAGACAATCAAAGCTCACACAGATCGAATCAAAGGTCTCTCTCTCTCTCTCTCTCTCTCTCTCTCTCTCTCTCTCTCTCTCTCTCTCTCTCTCTCTCTCTCTCTCTCTCTCTCGTTTGATTACACTTAGAAAACCTAGTTTGTTGATTTTTCTGCAGTTAGAAAATGTAGTTGTTGATGATTCTGTTGGATAAAATTTTTGGGATTGGTCAAATGTGGAGTCTTTTCATTTGCTTCTGCTTCAGAAAAAAGGAAACATCCATCAATTGCTCCTGAATCTGTTGAACATCTCTTCCTCCATTGCAAAGGGAATGTCATAGGTGTTACCCCATTCTATTTTGGGGAGTACCGAGTATGTATCTGCAGAACCATGTGCTTTTAGGTGGTGCTTGTTTGTGTCTCATTCTGCCCAAGTCCCTAGTCCAGAACAATGCTTCAGAACTTTCATGTGTAAGCAACGTCTTTTTGCAGCA
This sequence comes from Vaccinium vitis-idaea, assembly GCA_963854785.1. Taxonomy (NCBI): domain Eukaryota; kingdom Viridiplantae; phylum Streptophyta; class Magnoliopsida; order Ericales; family Ericaceae; genus Vaccinium; species Vaccinium vitis-idaea. The sequence goes on along the minus strand of OY978216.1, from coordinate 20,516,476 downwards.
TCTGGTATCAGTGGGTATGCCTCAATTAGACAGTGTGAAGGTTCAAAGACCATAAATTTTTTTGATATTTACAAGACGGCTAGGATTTTTCGGATACTATCTTATGTGAGTGGGATCTAGTATGCTTCTTTTTCTTTTAGCAGGCTTTGATGTGAAGAAAAACTTGAACTGAATTATGGCATGATGCCATAATGGTTGGATACGGGATATTGCTTGGATTGACAGCAGGTTTCTCCACATCAAGATGGTGATAGAGATATCGCATTGGTGTGTTCATCTCATCTAATTGATCTAAACCTATCTATGAAAATGTTGCTACCGATTAAAAATGCTCAAGTTGAGTTCATTACATTAGTTTATTGTGTGCAATTTGTTGCGGTTTGTGAAGGCAATTATAATGGTAGCTTGTAACTGAAGGGGTGTCATGGGTCAATTTTTGTGGCTTGCAGAGGCAATACGGAAAGGAATAATTAATCCATGCTCCTGGAACAAGGTTCTTAACTAGATAATGCAGAAGAGCACACAAGAAATTACCCTTGTTCACTGCATATGCTCCTTTTGCTCTGCCCCTTGCTCCTTTTCGCTGGAAATTGTTTGTACCATATTTGGACTGCTTCTATCAAGGAGATTCGTCCAAATAGTAAGGAGATCTGGTCCAAATAGTAATGAGACATCATCGATATCTTCAGACATCTCAGCACAATATCTCCTGACATCAATATCTCCTGCCACGTGGCAACAATGTCTCCTGGTACGGATATCTCCTGACACGTGGCGACGATGTCTCCTGGTACGGATATCTCCTGACACGAGGCGATATGTGAGTGCATCTGTAATTATTTCAAATACATGAAGCTTAAAACAAGGAATGTGGGTGGTTGTTGCCCCGTGGGATAAATCCCTCCAATGAATTAGTTACCACTTTTTATGGGAAGTGGTTGGTAAACTGATTCCTAGATTTCAGGAGATACGGCTGAGGCTATGGCAAGTGGTCCCACTTTTTCCACATGTGGGTAGTTATAGAAGTGGTGGGACACTTGGCGGCCTAGGATTTAATTTTAGGAGCAGTTAAAAGGGGTTTGAATGAGTCAAAATGACACATGGCAGCTTGTGAAGACTTTTGAAGAAAGTGGGCAGAAGATGTGTTTAGTGGGTCCGAAATCTCCTGAACCATTCATAGGCAAATGATGCCTATAAATACAAGTCAATGTGCAACATTACAAAAGTCCACGCACCAAAAGCTCACAGCAGCATGTAGTTTTATTTCCTAACTATCGAGTTAGTTGATTGTTCCCTTCTCAATCATGTCTCTTATTTCTCATCTCTTTTCTTCTCCTTCTTCTTCTCCTTCTTCTTCTTCTTCTTGTTCCATGTAATCTTTTTTTTCTTTTTGTTGTTGAAGTCCTTGTTCAAGGCAATCGAACCATATTACTTTAGCTCCTCTTTAAAAGTATCACAATGCTTGAAGGAGGTTTTCAAATCAGGCGCATTTATCATCTTTACATTTGGAGATCTCGTATCTCCTGGCACGCCCGTTTTCTCATAACACCACTCGGTGTTGGCATTAACAATTCTCCTATCCCTGGAGAATTTCGTGTCAACAGAAATCTGGAAATGTTCACCGGAAATTAGGATTTGCTCGCTGGAAATCTGAACTTGCTTGCTGGAAATCTGGACTTGCTCGCTGGACTTGTTCGCTGGAAATCTGGAAATTTTCGCTGGACTTTCTCGCTGGAAATATGGAACTTTTCACAGATTTGGAGATGCTCAGTGGAGTTCTTTGGACTTATTTTTATGTACTTGGTTTCAGCTTTTATGAACCTTTGTTAAGAACCTATGTACTGAACCTATGTATTTTGATTAGTGAAGTAAGTTGACTTTGTTAAGGTTTAACTTTAGGGAAATGCTAACGGGTGCCATAATGCACCCGTTAAGAGTACAAAAAAGTACACTTGTACTTTAACAAAGTCCTTGTTCAAGGCAATCGAACCATATTACTTTAGCTCCTCTTTAAAAGTATCACAATGCTTGAAGGAGGTTTTCAAATCAGGCGCATTTATCATCTTTACATTTGGAGATCTCGTATCTCCTGGCACGCCCGTTTTCTCATAACACCACTCGGTGTTGGCATTAACAATTCTCCTATCCCTGGAGAATTTCGTGTCAACAGAAATCTGGAAATGTTCACCGGAAATTAGGATTTGCTCGCTGGAAATCTGAACTTGCTTGCTGGAAATCTGGACTTGCTCGCTGGACTTGTTCGCTGGAAATCTGGAAATTTTCGCTGGACTTTCTCGCTGGAGATATGGAACTTTTCACAGATTTGGAGATGCTCAGTGGAGTTCTTTGGACTTATTTTTATGTACTTGGTTTCAGCTTTTGTGAACCTTTGTTAAGAACCTATGTACTGAACCTATGTATTTTGATTAGTGAAGTAAGTTGACTTTGTTAAGGTTTAACTTTAGGGAAATGCTAACTGGTGCCTTAATGCACCCGTTAAGAGTACAAAAAAGTACACTTGTACTTTAACGTACAAGTGTACTTTTAAAGTATACTGTTTATACAAGTGGGACCCACAAAAGTATACTTTTGTACACTTAATAGGTGCACTATGGCACCCGTTAGCATGACCCTTAACTTTAATGTGTTGTTTTTTAGTTCCAGTTTGGTAATTACAGTAGCATAATGATTTTTGTTCGAAATCTGTTGGGAACCCAACGGCCTGATTTTTGTTCGAATTACAGTAACATATTGATGAGGCAAAGTGGTGAGGCAAGCCACATATTGATGCTCCAAGGCCATGATGTTTGCTTGAATAACGTGAGCAACTAATTAGATCCTATTTTTCAACTAAAAAGAGCGAACAAAAAAGGGTGTTTGAATTTGCCACAATTAGGCCAATTGACAGTTCCAGAATTGGGTCAACCAGTTTCATTCTACGGTAAAAGTCTTGCCACTGCTGGTTTTCCCATACATAAATGCAGTCCCTGCAAACGATGCTCGCTGGAAATTAGGACTTGGTCGCTGAAAATCAAGCTGTTTAATAGCTTGATACCCACCAAAATACGTTACAAGCTTAGTTTCTTAGTTGAGGCCTCACAAACAAAAACAAGTACTTCATTTTTTTTTTTTTGTTATTACACCCGAGATTTTACTGCAATAGAACCAACACCAATCGGACCAAAAATGAACCTCCTTGACATCAAAAGAAAGATCGATCGACAAAAACTGAGAAATTTACAAGGTATGATACACATTTCCTAATAATGGACCTAAAATGGCAACAAAAAAACAAGTAATTCTTCAAAACACCTTAATACACGCCATGTATCTACATCAAGCATAGAATTACAGTAGCATCAAACATCAGAGCAAAATAATATCTATCAGACCAAGGTCCGAACATTAGCCTCGCGCTCCACCATGAATTGATCTTCCAATGGCGTTGCTGAAGTAGAAGCATCAACACTGGCTTCATGCTCGGTTCGGCTTCGTCAAATGTCCTTTCAGAAGTAGTAGCATATAACTGGCAGAAAAAATGTTTACTTTTTTGTGTTATTATGATACTAGAACGATGAAAATCATAAATGGCAAAAATCATAAACAGATAAAACTTGAAAATTGCATTAAAGATAATCAAGGCTTAGAGTTAGACGATATGTCCTTCAGACAAATTTGTAAGTTCATCTATAGGTATGAATGCAAATTTCATCTATAAGTAGGGTTTTCAAATACAAAAATCAGGGTTTTCAAATTAGGTATCTAAAACATTTTTAGAGAGATCTCGCCCAAAAAAAAAAAGGAGTTTTCAGAGAAATCGACAAGCTAGGTTTTCTGAGAGAGAGAGAGAGAGAGAGACCTTCGATTCGATCTGTGTCAGCTTCGATCGTCTTCTTTGACCTAGGGTTCTGATCGTCTTCTTCCACCTAGGGTTTGATGGTTCAAACAAAGTGAAAATCAGACACATAAAAACGATCGAGAGAGAGAGAGAGAGAGAGAGAGAGAGAGAGAGAGACGTCACCAAGTCTTCTTCGATCGTTGTTGTCTTCTCCAATCGTCTGTCTTTCTCTCTCTCTAAAAAATCTGAGAAAACACGTTTGAAATGAAAAAAAGGAGAGGGGAAAGGGTTTAGACAGTTGACCCGGACCGGTTCATTAATTTTTTACCCGGTTCAGTGCCACTTGACCCGCGAGATTGGAGGCCTTTTCTTGGCCGTTGGATCTAATCCAACGGCTTACGTTAGAAGTTCGCAATAGGAAATTTAAGGGAGTCCTTAGTAGATCGGCATTGTATATATATATATATATATACGGGGAGGCTCCAGTCCGGGATCCCGGAAATCCCGGATTGAAGCGTTTTGAAGCCCTTCCTGATATTTTTTTGACGATCCGAGCCGTCCAATGTGTTCAAAAGGTGTTTTCCAAGGCCCACGCGGGAAATCTTCAAAAAAAAATACCGGGAAGTGCTTGATCCACGCAATTTTTTGCAAAAACTGCATATTTACAAAATTGCGTGGATCAAGCCCTTCCCAGTATTTTTTTTTGAATATTTCCCGCGTGGGCCTTGGAAAACACCTTTTGAACACATTGGACGGTTCGGATCATGAAAATTTGATCCGGAACTATGAGTTTCGGACTCTCTAGTCCTGGACTAGAGAGTTCCTCTATATATATATATATTCCTATGAGGGCTACCTCACAAAAAAAGTGCGGGAAAACAGTTGTGGGCCGTTAGATCCTATGCCCTTCACGCTATCCAACGGCTCACAACTGTTTTCCCGCACTTTTTTTTGTGAGGGAGCCCTTAGAGGAAACTTCTTGTATATATATATAGGATCAACTTCTAATGAGGGATCCCTCATTTTAAATAAAGTGAGGACCAAGCAATTTTTTCACTTTCCGAACTGAATTTTGATGATCCGAACGGTTAGATGTTTTTAAAATGTGTTTTTAAGGTCCACCGCGAGGATTTATCCAAAAAAAATACCCGGAAGAGCTTCATCCGATCAGTTTTTGTTAAAAATACTATATATTAGTCGGGAAGCATGAGGTCCTCACTTTATTTAAAATGAGGAATCTCTCAGTAGAAGTTGATCCAATATATATAACAAATCACAGTGGTTTTCCAATTTACACATTTTCTCTACATAAATCAGGGCCCTTCATTTTTTGACAATTGAGATTAGCTTACTTTCCCATAGATCCCACCCCACATACCACTACGCAGAGAGACCCCTCTCTCCTACTTTCCCCTTTGAAATTTGAATTGTGAATCAAACCTCTTCTCTCTCCTCTTTCCCATCTTTAACTAGATCTTCTCCATTCTCTCTTCGTTTCCACCGCGCTCACCGTCGACAACCACCCAACTACCATCTCTCCCTCACGCATTTCTACCATTTCTGCTGTCTTTAATTTCAAAGCATATCTCTCTCTCTCTCTCTCTCTCTCTCACACACACACACACACACACTCTTCGGGTAGGCATGATGCTAATTTTAGCCCCAACCTGTACGGTCGTATTGCGGTTGCGACGTCATCAGAAATCCCCTTTGTAAGTTTTTGCTAATATAGTTTCTGATTTTGTAATGCTCCTGGTTGTCAGGAAATAGATCCCAATCCCCAGTGATTTAAGTTTGGTTTTCTCTATTTAGGATTTGTGTTTGTATTTTGTTCCTGTTTTGTTTTTTCGTTTCTGATTATGGTATAACTCCTAGAGCTCATGTCCGTAGTTTAATCAAATTTGGGCACTATTGATTGTAGGTTTCTTGAATATTGGGAAAGTTCACATGTTACATTTTTTTTTCCTTATCTAGTAATAGCGTATTTTTCTTAGTCTGTTATTTGGTTCACATGCTATTTTTTTGCTTCAATATTTGGTGTCAATGATCCTAGGTTTGTTGACTGTTGGGTCCTGTTTTTGGATTTGAATGTATTAAGTTCAACTCGCCATTTCAGCTTGGGAAAGAATCGATCTATTGGCTAATTGCGATATTGAAGGTAAGTGTTTCTTCATTGACATTCACCATTAGAAGTCAGGGTTAATATGGTAGTCTACCTATGACATGACAGTTGAGTATTGAAATTGCAATATTCAAGATAAGCTTTTCTTCATTGACATTCACCATCATAAGTCATGGTTAATATGGTAGTCTACTTATGGTTGTTGAGTATTGAAATGATGCAATTCAAATTCAAATTCATATCAGTGAATTTACCCAAAAATTCATATCAGTGAAATCCTTTTTCTCACATGCTAGAAATAGAAAGGGACATTGTAGGCCTATTTGAGTTGTAGACATAACTCGACCTTGATATATCATATCCTTTTCATATTATTTTTGGTGAAATTTTTATGTTACTTTAACAGTCCTAAGACATTTTAGTGAGGTTGAGCTATTTTAGTGAGGTTTTTTAGCAGTTTAGTGAGGTTAATCTATTTTTCACTTTTTAAATACATGCAAAGAGCAGAGGAGAGAATTTCAGAAATTTACTTGGCTTAAAGTTATAATTTTTTGTCTACAATGCTTGCATATAAAAGTTATCAAGTCTTTTTATAGGTCCTAAATATTTTTTCAGATTTAGTCATAGAAACAGGTGATGATGTTTATGTGGATCCTCATATTTTCTTGAGGATTATTGCATCATGGGATTGTCAAGACTTTGACTGTTAGTTCAAGTAATGTTTTTTTTTGGTCTATGATGATCATTATTTTAATTCAGACAATCATGTCAAAATCTTTTATTTTAGCTTTGGGTGAGGGTCCTAACTTTGGTTTTTCCAGCTATGGGTGATTTGAGTTGATTTGGACTTTTATTTCGTGTCATTTTTCCAGTTGTGAATTGGGTGCTTTGAAGATAAATGGAGCTTCATTGCAATAGTTGGTAATTGTTGGAGTTTACACTCCATGTATCGTGGTGCTCTGTTGTGTTGTGATGATCTCTCTATCTCATGGGGGGCCTATAATAATTTTGTCTGATAGTTAGGATGGGTTCATATACCAGACTCAAATCCAGCATTTATGGATGGCAAGTTGTTTCTTTATGACCATCACAATAAGATTTTTAGCCATTTTACCTCATTGATCCTTTGCTTTACCTAACCTCACCCCATCCATATATCGTCATAGTATTCAAAGTCTAGATCTTTTAGCCCTTTTCCCTCATTTTTCATTTGCTAGATTGGTTCTCATTTAAGTTTGTGTATGAAAATGGTTTGGCTTTGTGGTTTGTGTATGAAAAGGAGCTAATTTGCAACATGTTTTTGTTTGGCTGGAATCATAGAAGTGAAAGAAGGGGCAGGAGTAAGTTCTTGGCGCGAATATTTATATTGGTATGGGGTTAACGGAATATGTTTGGTGTATTATAAAAATGTTATGCATATTTTTGGTGTATGCATAACATTTTTTTGGTGGGTGTATGCATTTTTTTGGAACCATTTGAATAATGCAGTGTTCGAGCCATGTCTTCAGGCATGGGCATTCGCTAGATAATGGAACATTGATAAAGGAAGTAAATACTGAGGTGTCAAAAATGGATCCCAATCCTTCATTCGGTCAAACTACGTTGTGCCGTGCCTTTAGGCACGGGCATTCCCTAGTATTTATATATTATTGACTTTAGAAAAAAATTAAAGTAACATACTAAAAAGAGGTAATTAATTATCCATCCAGATTTTGGATATCACGTACGTTTTCATCCTCCTATTTTTACGGGGTTATGTTTTCATCCTCTTGTAATGTGCTTTGTCATAATTACCCTTTCTTCAATGAAATAAGGACTTCCTAAAATCTAGTTCCTTTTTTTTAGGGAATAATGGATTTTTCAAATATTGTTAGTTACAAAAAAATTCTTTTAATGATTTTGGATAATCACGGATTCAAAAATGGGATGATATTGCTTCGGATAATCAGGGATTTCAAAGTGGAATGATTTGGTTTCCATAAATAATGATTAATGGAGAGAAACGTATCATTTTTGCCATAATTATTGTATTGAAAAATTATACAAGCATCATGGTAAAATATCTGTAGTCATGGTAAAAATGTTAATGAGCAGCAGTAATCATGGTAAATATGAAGTGTTACATCCATCTCGTATTACCATGTTACATCCAAACATGGTAAATTTAATACATTAATAAGGAAACATGATAAATTAGTTAATAAATTACTACGGAATCATGGTAAAAAAATTCTTATCACATTTTTACTTTGAAAACAACCCATGCATCCTAAAAACATGGTAAAAAAATGTCACTTTCAATAAACATGGTAAATTCAAGTAAACATGGTTAAAAAAAATGTCCCTACGAATGAACGTGGTGAATTTGAATACTATGAATACCCCCATCAAATTTCATGGTAAATCATTTTTACTATGAAAACAAACAAATCATGCATCCTCAAAACATGGTTAAAAATATGTCCCTTCCAGTAAACATGGTAAATTCAAGTAAACATGATTAAAAAAAATATTCTTACCAGTAAACACGGTGAATTTGAATACCAGTCAAGCCATGAGGATGGTGGACCAATCAAGGCAAGACAAACCCAAACTAGATCAGAAAAGAAAGAAGAAATCGAAAAACAAAGATACGAACTTGAGCCGCATCACAACACAGTCGAGCCATGAGGATGGTGGTCAGAGATGGATGGTGGTGAGGTGGTCGGCCACGAATGAGGATGGTGGTCAGAGATGGCGGTGGAGGACGTCGACTCCTTGTTCGGAGAAAGAGGACTGTCGACAGCAACGTCGGACCGCCATGGGTGAAGGTTTTGATCGGCGATCTAGGACTGCGTGAACGACGAATTGGGATGGCGATCTGGGACTGCGTGAACAACAAATTGGGATGGCAACCAGTGTGAAATTTTGGTCCCCAAAAATGGCGTAGAGATTTTCCTTTTTGGATTACAATGGGGATGAAGATTGTACGTAGATTGTGGGATTGGGTTTTTATCTCCCAATCCCTTAATTATAGGAATGGTCCTCAGAAATTTGAAAAACATCCAAATATCTCTATCAATATATGCAACTTTTAATTTAGTCATCAATCCCTTAATATGTTACAATTATATAATTATATATATATAAGGCATTTTGGGGTTTTTTTGAATTTCGGGATGGAAACATAACTCCTAAATAAGCTCAAGATGATTTTCTAATTTCATGTGACTAAAAGGATGATTATTTAAGTGTCCCTACTAAAAATTATATTAAAAGATGTTTGTCATAATCACGTACAGTACCAAGAAAGATTAATTTTATTAATCTATCTACTTAAGTGAAGCATCTTGAATTGTGATGCTATATCGTGTAGTTAAAAGCATGGATTTTTTAATCAACATCAAAACTTCTACGAATTTCCTGCTCAATGTATGAGATCAAGAAACTTCCCAAAATTCATCCTCCATCCTATTACTCCACGAGTTTCATAATTTAAAATGCATGCTTCGAGTTAGTATAATAGTATGAATTAATCTATCAACAAGAGAAAAATTATGGACTTTCGTATTTTATTTAACACTTTACTCAACTCTGAAAATTGTAGTCAAATTTTGGAACTCAGGATGCTCAAAAACATCAAGATCTAATTTAATTTTGAAGTTAAATCTCAAATGTAGTTTATCTTGCGCTATGAAATCAGAAGAATGGAGAATTATGTGGTGTCTTTTCAGGAGTTGACAATTCTACAATGAAATCTCTTTCTTTTGATAAAGGAAGAGTTCTTATTGCTACCGAGTCTAGTTCTATTATTGATGAAAGAATTTCTCTAGAGATTAATGGTGTTTTGCATCATGTGAAGATTTTGGAAGATCAAAACTTCATATCCCAAGTTTGGGAAGAAAAGATGGATGAAAGATCCCTTGTTATTTCTAGTGAGAGTTCGGACTCTATGGATATAGATTCTTTGGTTGAGGAATCTCTAGTAGGACAAGCCGAGAACATAAAACAGTGTCCTCTTAAGGTTACAGCTCTTGGTGAAGATGTTGATCATATGGATAATAGCAAGACAAAGGACGACGGTAAGTGGGTCACGGTAGATGATGAAGTTTCGATTGAGAATTTTATTTGTGAGGAGGCGGCAGACTTTGGGATCTTTGATTGCGATGAAGTGGATTGCTCGATAGTTAATGGAGTGGGTAATATTGATGATGGCAGTCAACCAAATTCTACAGACGGGCTTGTTGCAAACTCCAAGCTTTCAAATTCAATCGTTGTTGAGGATGTCGTTTTAGCTGTTACCAACAAGGAAAAGGAGGAAGTGGATTTTGACCAAGGCTTTTGGAATCTTTTCGAAGTGGGATTTTTTAATGAGAAAGATGTTCAGGGTATCCAATTAGTTGTGGAACTCAATCCAACTGATAATGTGGAAGATAGAAAGGAAAAAGGAAGCATAAAAGGATTGAAGATAAGTTAGGTTTTCCGAAATCTAAGAAGAAGGGTCGTCAGAAGCAGAAAAAATGCGTTGTGTTCAGATCTGCTATTGCTGCTGCTGCCTTGTTTGTTTATTCTGATGGAATTAACAAGTTTCATCTAAATGCGGCTCAGGCTTCTCGATCAATAAGTAAGATCTTGGATGAAGATTATTTGGGGGAAGATGATGAAATCATTAGCAATTTTTCTGTTGCAACTTAATTTTGTCGACAGTGGTGCTTGGTTGGGCGTTTTGGTTGGGTTTTGTTTGGGATTGGTTTAGGTTTTTCTTTTTGGGTTTTGTTTTCTTGTTGAGGGTTTGGTTGGCTTCTTGCCAACATTCGGTTTTTATTTCCCTTTTGGTTCCTAGCGGCAGGTATCTTTTGTTGTGACGGGAATCCTCTTTGTGGGTCTGTCCCTTCTCCATCTTGATACCTTGTTGCTTGGATGCCTTTAATCTTTGTAATTCGTTTTCAAAGGTTATAAAATTTTGCTGTTAAAAAAAATGAAATCAGAAGAATAATATTAATTCTCAGCAAGCTTGCAAAAGTTCTCGACTGCGAATAAGGAATCTTTGCAAGTCTCGATGCCATTCAATCACAGTCGTGGATACGTTGCTTCCTTTCTTTTTCTTTTCTTTCAGGTTTTTCCTTTTGTTTCCTCCCTCAGAGTAGGCCTGTCAATGGGTCGAATCCGATCCGAATTCGAGAGGATCCGAATCCGATAAGCTTGGATCCAAATCCGATATTCACAAATCTGAAAACGTTAATCCGGATCCGGATTTGAATTCCGGATATCCGATCCGAAAATCCGAATCTAGATCCGAATTCCGGATATCCAATCCGAAAATCCGAATCCGATCCGGTAATTTAAATTTTTTTCCCCTTTCCAGCTAGCTTGCTTGCTTACGGGTCGGATTTGATCCGGATCCGATAAGCTTGGATCCAATCCGAATTTTATTAGAATTTTCGGTTCCGGATTATCGGATTATAGAATCTGAAATACCGGATTCGGATCCAGAATTTTCAGATCGGATCCGGATCAAATCCGATCCGTTGACAAGCCTACCTCAGAGTTTGCATAACGAAACACAATGTGAAGTTTGATTTTTTTTAATTTAGACATCATGCTTTAAAATATTTTACTATTTTTAATGGTATTCATAATATTTTACTTGGCCCATTAAGTTCGTTTTGTACTAGTTTTTTGGCCTCCTTTCTTATAAAAAAAAATTAGATGATTAAAGACTTCCTATATATATATATATGGGTTAATTACCTGGGCACCCCCTGTATGTATCGTTTTCCCCCAAACACCCCCTGCACCCAAAAAATCTACGAAGACACCCCCTATAAGTATACGTTTTCTCCCATCCCTACCTTCTGTTAGGGTCTTGACCCCCCTACCGTTAAATTTGACAAAAAATATGACATGATCTACCCAATATACCCCCACTCATGTTCCCTCCTTTTCCCCCATTTACATAAAAAACCTAGCCCCTCAAAAAAACGTGAAACCCATATCTCTCTCTCTCCCTCTGTAATTTTTCCCCATCTTCTTCATGTACAGCACCTCCATTTCCAGCCAAGCCCAACTCCGGCCACCTTGGCAAAACCCAGTTCCTCAATCTCTCAATCTATCTTCTCGTCCCTTTGTTCCAAATCAAAAACTAAGTAAAAACAGAGCATTAACTTGGATTATATAAATTCCAAAACCAAAGTTTCTCCAACCATTTGCTCGCAAGAAAATTCAACACCATTCCGGATTTTAATTTTGGGGATATCAGTAGAAATGACATGGAACTCACTGTCTACAGTTAACTCGAAGACATGTCAAAGTTCAAACGTTTCTTATCCAGTGGTTTCAGAGATGGAAGTGACCGGAGTTGCACTCGGCCGGAGATGGAGGTGCCGGAGCGGGGAGGTCTTGTTGTCGTTGTGAGGAGGGAGGGAGAGAGAGAGAGAGATCAGATGAGAGTGTGATGGAGGGGGAGAGTGTATACTGTACAATACATGATGGGTTATTGGGTTCTACCCCAGTTGCTGTAAATTGGTTCACTGATGAAGATGATGAACAGTGCCAAACATAGCCTTCGTGGCGTGATTACACGCAAAGGTTGAAGTGGGGACCACGGTACTTGTCTGGGGGTCGAGAATGAACAGACCAAGTACAGATGTGACGTGGCGCATGGAGGGCCTCTCCTTTTTTGATCGGACTCCCACTCTCACTACTTTCTTTTTCAACTGGAGGGGAAGAAATTTTTGCAAATTCAAAAAATTTGAAATTTTGGGGCCAAAATTTCTCTCTCTATTTATCCTGAGACATCTCTCTCTCTCTCTCTCTCTCTCTCTCTCTCTCTCTCTCTCTCTCTCCTGAATCATCTTCTCCTTTGCAGCCCCACCACGCCACCATCAACGCCCCACCACCATCACTCCCCACCCACACGTAACTGATGCAATCATCACAACAGTCCACTAAATCTTGCTTTACCTTGTTTGGGGTCTTGATTTTGTTATTAATCAAAGGAATATGTCCATAAAATGGGAGAATGGTGCATAATTTCACTGAGCATAACTTCGGTTTTGCACATTTATATAACTTCAAACTTCAAGCTCTCCGGATTGTAGGGACGTAATTGAATCATCAGAAAAAATGAGTATCAAGTATCAACACCGGAAAGAAGAGAAAAATGAGTATTAACTTCAAAACTATTAGACAGGTGCAATGGGTAGTATTCTCCCATGAAGAATCATCACAGTGAATATACACACACACACACTGTGGTTGGGTTTATATATTTGGGAAGAATAAGAAAAAGCGTTGGGGAAGAAGTTGGAAAAATTATTTGGTGTATATGCAACTTCTTTGTTCTAGGCAGCACCATTTATCTTTATATTAGGGGGGGTAAATACGTCTTTTACCTCCTTCCGTTAACAGAGTTAGAGGTCAGGAGGTTTTAGTACTTAGAGGGGGTGTCGCCGTAGATTTTTTGGGTGCAGGGGGTGTTTGGGGGAAAACGTATACGTACAGGGGGTGTCTAGGCCATTAACCCTATATATATATATACGGGGCGGTTCCATGGACACAACGAATAACACAACATTTGACACAACAATAATCGGAGCCCCACGCTTACAATCAGAGCCATTACCGATATTCAAAACATGTTTTTAAGGTTACATATAAAATGTTGTGTTATTCGTTGTGTTAACGGAACCGCCCCCAATATATATATATACGGGGATTTTCCTATCCGGACCCCCGGATTGAAGGAAAATCCCATTTTTTTTGTGTTGCCAAATGTTTTGGGAAAATCCGAGCCGTCCAATGTGTTCAAAAGGTGTTTTCCAAGGTCCATGGGAGAAATCTTCAAAAAAAAATACCGGGAAGGGCTTGATCCAAGCAGTTTTTCGCAAAAACTGTATATTTACAGTTTTGCGTAAAACTGCTTGGATCAAGCCCTTCCTGGTATTTTTTTTTTAAGATTTCCCGCGGGGACCCTTGAAAACACCTTCTGAAAACATTGTCGGCTCGAATTTTCCAAAAACAATTTGCAAAACAAAAAAAATACGATTTTTCTTATTTCCGGGAGTCCCGGATTAGAAAATTTCCGTATATATATATATATATATATATATATATATATATATATATATATATATAATGAAATAATATTACAAAAACTAGTGTTGGCAGTCTATATAATTCGGGGAAATATATTTTTCTCCATATACCGAGAGCATTTTTTTGAATCGTTGTGGTAGCGGCCGCCACAACTTGTCTCCCAACTCCATCCTTATCTGCAATACTGACTGACTGACCAAACCAAACCAAACCAAACCGATTACGTACCCTAGAGGTCACTTCATGATCTTGTGAATGAAACTGGTGGAAAACTATCAAACATTCACGAACAATTTTGTCCTATTACTTAGATTTCGAAGTTTGATAAGCACACATTCTTTGACATTCCTTTCCTTTATGTATTTAGGGTGGGGGTAATCTACTCATCGATAGAGAAACCAAAGACTCTCAATTTACACATGCGTGGGAGTGCTCACCATCTTTGGACTTTTCGAGGATAAAAAAGAGTGAAAAGAAAGACATTATTATGCCTCCATGAATTTTTGTTCCTTCAAAACAAGGGCAACAGCTGGTCCTCTTCTCAAGGACCACCCCTTGCACGAACTCTTTTCTTACTTTCCCCTGTTCCCCAGACCCCTAGGTTTGTATTTGGAACTTGGATACAACGTTTTCAATAACAGTGTTGGGACAAGTAATGAAGACAGTCGAGGTATAATGGAACCGGTAGTTAATTTTTAAAGTGACAAATCACCCATAACAATCAAGTATCGGACCTAATGACGTTGAGTCTGTTTGGGAATCAGAAACAGGCCGATATGCATTTCATTTTTTCTCTCGCTGGTATATTGGTGACCTACTGTTAAAAAAAAACCAATACAAACCCTACAAACGATCAGTACTCAAAGCACCAGGATCCCATCCGTCGCCGCTGGACGCCACCCAATCCCTTCAAGAACAGCCAAAACACCCAAAAAAAAAATTAAAAAAAAAAAAGAGGAAGAGAGAGGGAAGGAGAAGGGGGGGGGAGGCTGGCACCGCAACCCCCGGGCCCTATCCTAGTGGTAGTTTTATTTTTGGAGAGAGGAGTTTTTATACCCCTTATCTTCATGCACGCCCGCACTCTTTCTCTCTTGAGCCAACATATTTATCGATTGCTATTTTATTTAACGGCATTTATCTACTTCTACTAGAATTCAAAATCCAGAATATTACCAAGATCTAAGTTAAAATCTAAAATTTATATCTAAAGGTATCGCCATCACACCTAATGTATTTCACGTAACTTGCAAGAAAACCTTCCAACAAACAACCAAAGGTCGTCGTGCAGCATGATTTGCAAAAAAGAAGATGTCAACGTGTTCATTTTGCATTGGCTAAGAAGTGAGAGCACCATAACCAAAACCCAGTGGTGGCATTTGCAAAGTGCACCGGCCCAATCATGGACTATGGGCTTTAGAGTGAGATGTGATTCTCCTAATCGGATCGTGGGCCTCATTATAGGCAATTAATTTTCACTTTAGACGTCACCAAAGGTACATGTGCAAAACGATTTATTCCATAATGTCAGTAACGGAATCACAGGATTCGAACTTGGAGGTGGCACCTAAAATAATTAATAAATTGGCCAAAATTTTCAAAAATGTAAAAGAACTCGTTAATATTATTAGAGGTCATTGCTATTTATATGTCGATATACAAACCCACAATGATTAGAGTTCATTTTTTTAACTTGGCGAAAGAAGTTCCATTAAAAACTCAACGAATGAATTAAGAAGAGGGGTTGTAAAATAAGGCAAACAAAATATACATCCCGTAAAAAAACCAAAAGGGGTAGTGATAATGTCAAAACTGTTTTTTATTGTGTCAAAACTCCAATGCATAAAGAGCTTGTACTTTACAGATGAGTACGAGCAGTTCATGCACTTGAGTTTTGAGACAATCAAAAACAGTTTTGGCATTGGCACGATCCAAAAAGAATTGGAACAATCACATTAGATTTTAAGGAAGAAATCTTTAGTTATAGCTAGAAAGCATATCCTTAGCCCGTTTGAAAATATATATGCCCCAACTCCAAATTAAGTTGCATTGACTTCTGATGGAGAAGATCTTCCATAGAGATCTCTCCCACTGTCAGAATTGAAAAATGAGCTGATCATTATCCATTCAGCTTGCAGCCTTCTTTTTCTTTTTGTAGTTGAATGCTTTCGGTTGTAGAAAATTGCAGAAAAAACAAAAGCCTATCTCAAATCTCGCAAGAAAAAAAAAGGTCCACATACAAGCCACAATATGGAGTTCAAATCCCATAAGGAGAGGTCATTTTTATTCGATATGCATGTGAGAACGACCCGGGTTGATTATCCTCAATAGTCCAAGTGTAAATTATTCTTCATTTTGTTTTATCCAACATTCTTTGAACTGAAAACTGGAGTATTGTGGTTGTCCATTTCATTTTCCAAAAATTGACATGTAAAATGACTGGATTCATGTTTCGTAGCCATATTAGATTATCAAAGACCGGCAGTTAGTTGTTATAGATCGTATTTTGTTTTCGTTATGGATCATGGATTGCGAATAGGGATGGCAATTCAACCTGCTTGCCCCGAACCCACTTCCCTCCACCCCAACTGGGGCGGGTAATTATTAAATTTTTTAGGTATGGGTCGGGGGAGAGTTTGGAACCTAACCGGGTTAGGATAGACATCACCTCTCCCCGAACCCGCCCCGAAAATATTTTGTGCATAATTTTTTTTTTCCTTAAAGTTTTACCTTTACAACTAGAATCCCACATTATATATAAATTATTTTTCGTTTTTCTTATTGATAGTAGATGTTGGTTAAGTTGTAATTATTTTGTGAACTTTTATTATTTGTACTCCCAAATTTTGAAATAAAAAATATATACTTAGTGAATATGTACAAAAAAAAAAGGAGCAGAGCGGGTAAAATCCTTACTAATGGGGGAGGGGCAAGGGGTACCCATCCATTACCGGTCAGGTTGGGGGCAGGGGTGGAGATAGATTTTCTGGTCGGGGTCTGGGTATGGCAAAACGCCCCGCCACCACTCCTAATTGTGAATTATAGATTTTGAATTATAGTCAGAATATAGATATGAATCATTGAAATTGTTTGGATGTAAGGGTGGAGCCAAAATTTCAATTGGGAGGTGGCACTCAAAATCAATGTTATCCCTCCGTATAGCAAAGATAGTCTACAATACCAAAAAAAAAAAAATTATTTTTCGGACCCGGGGTACGTGGTACATGCCATCCCTAAATTTGGATGATATTTGGGGGATGATGATGAAATCATACGTAGATTTTCTGATAATAGCCAATGACATCGTCATTTTTCAGGATTCCCATCTTCTTATTTGATCCTTATTGGTTTCAGAAGTGGTGGTTCTTTAGGCTTTGGTTGGTCGTTGTTTGGGGCATTGGGTCGTTTTTTGCTTTGGGGTATTTTTTCCATTTGAGGTTTTTGGTTGGTTTCTTTTCAGCCTCTAGGGTTGTTAGTGTCCCTTCGGTTCCTAGCGACAAGTGTCTATCAAAGTAAGAGGTGTCTTCTTTGCGGGTCTGCTCTTTCTCCGTCTTGATGCCTCATGCCTAGGATCCTTTTAATATTTGTAATTTGTTTTCAAAGATTAATAAATCTTTTTGGCTGTTAAAAAAAGAATTTGGATGATATTTACAATAGAGTAGTACGTGTTAACAGAATAATCTAATTAACCGATTTTGATATGCTATTCGACCATGTTGCACTTGGGCATAATTGTCAGTAAATAATATTCATTATGAAAATAATATTTCACCCATAACTTTTTCAAATAATTCACAAATTTTCTTTTTACTTCATAGATACGTAATCCTATTTTGAAAGTCTAAAAAATTAGGCAAAGAAATAGTCATATTCTCTAAAGCCCATACCAGCCAGAGTGCAATAATATTTAGTTTTTTATTCTAATAAAAGCGAATAAGAGAATGAGATTAAATAAAATTCATACATAATTAATTAAAACATTACGTATATAGGTTACCACAAACACCCGGAAATTTTATTTTAAAAAAAAAAAACTATAAAGCTTAAAACAATGCATTTTGAGGACAAGGGTTTGCAATTCATTGAAATGGAAGGCTTCAATTTGTCTTCCATTTGTAGGTAAGTGGAGAATGCAAAATGGCAATTCAAAAAGTTTGCAATTCATTGAAATGGAAGGCTTCAATTTGTCTTCCATTTGTAGGTAAGTGGAGAATGCAAAATGGCAATTCAAAAAACTCATTTCAAAAGACGTGACTCCTCGCATCCAGCTTGAGTGATTGGAGCACTGCTGCTCAAGGCCCTGATCCATCTCTAGCACACATCGGTATAGGAACCGCCCATTTGATGTATTGTTGTGAAGGGTCGGGAACACCGCGTACATGGCAGTGTTACATGACCACTTAATTAACAATTTTTCCATTTGAAAGTTTGAAAATTTAGAAAGCAAATGTTAACCAAAGTTCTACCTATGGAAGTATGGAACAAACCAAACCACTCCGCGAACGATGGTTCCATGGATCCAACTTAAGCCTCAAGTTATTGAAGAAATGTTGAAAATGGTCGAAAAGTATGGCAAAAAGCTTCTTTTCTTTCCTCCACATTTCCAAAACCAGGAACTAATCAAACCGTTAAAGTAATAAATCCTTCACAAGCACAATGAAGGACATAATAAAATTATAAGTGCAATAAACAATTGGGATGCACCCAATTAATGAGACTAATTAAAAACTACCACCATAGAAAGTTAGTGCCTTCCACAAATCACCACAAACCCAGATAACAATTAACACACGCATATATTATAGATTTTCCATTTATATGTAGACATGTGGATATATACGTAAGAATATTTCGGTTCGATTAATCTACAGACTATGTATGATTCTATCATAAAATAAAGTGGACCGAACCATGCACAACGTTTTCCAAATTTTTTTAAACAAGAACCGGACCATTAATCCATAATCTGAAAAAAAAAGAAAAGTGCGGTTTAATTTGGTTCAGACCGTTGAGCGATCGTTTGGTTTGTGGTCCCAATTAATCATGTAGTGCTTCACAATTCAATGTCGGTTTTAAGGGATTTTGTGGGCGAATCAGTCAATAATCTCACTCACAAAAAGAGCCTAAATCATGGGATTTCAATTCGAACGTGAGAATTTATGGTAAAGTTCGACCGGTTAGCTCTCTTGTAGTTGCGATTGCCGAAAATAACTCTATACTTTTTTCTGTTGGATCTATTCAGGAGTTTTCAAGTCAGTGAGCTTGGAATAGCATCAACCTACATATAGGAACAAGAACCACACAATTTTAATTCACAGGTGAGAATTTAAGGCAAAGTTCGACCCGTTTGCCCTCTTATAGCTGTGATTGCGCGAAAATAACCCTATACTTTTTTCTGTTGGACCTTTTTGCGAATTTTCAAGTCGGTGAACTTCATATAGCATCTAACCTACGTATAAGAAATTCAGATCGGTATTCGTAAATGGAGTGATGATATGCACACTGCTCTAGGAGACTCTCTTGTTTTTCTTTTTTCCTTTTTTGTCTTTTAGGCAGACTTGGAAAATAGCTCATTTATTTGTACGAAATGTGTATGGAAACTGGAAAAAGCTCCAATTGCGTTTCCATTTTCGAATTCAAAACTAAAATTATCATAAAAGACGAAGAATATGGGATCAGCAGAGTAAATAATAACAATATTTGATTATTTCTAATAATTAAGACAGAAAAATATGTGGGTGTGTTTGAAAAAGACGAAGTGTGAAGAAATTCAAACAGAGTATACAGAAACAAATTTTCGTTATTTCTCATAATTAAGACAAAAAATGAGTTTTTGTGTGCGCGCTTTTTTTTTCGAAAATTGATACGCGCACCCCTCTGACACAGCGCCCCCCCCCCCCCCACGGCCCCACCCCTGACACACGCCAAATGACTATTTTACCCCTCCTCCCCTTCTTTAATTACTTTTTATATTAATTATGTTATTTATATTAATTCATTTCTTTATATAAATTCATTTAATTATTTAATTCATTTCTTTAAATTAATTCATTTAATTATTTAATTCAGTTTTTTTAATTAATTATTTATTTATTTATTCAATTTTTTATTTAATTATTGTTGATACCCCATTTTGACCCGCCGCTCCGGATTAACAAAAAAAGCCTACTATTTTTAAGTCCGATGAAGCAAGATGCGTGAAAAGACATCGGCCACCTCGTATTGTAAAATACGCGCCACTACATGAAAAATAATATATCCTGGGATCTGATCGGACAACATTGACCGTTTGTTTGAGTCTATACACTACATCGGAATTATTGGTAGAATGGGGAAAAAAATATTGTCACTTTGCAACTTAGCATATTTATCCACTACACCTTTGTTTGAGTCTATACACTTAATACTGGATCCCACAAATGTGTGGTGGATAACGGCTTAACACCACTTGGCGGTGCCCCAAGATTGAATAATTTTTTTCAGAGAAAATATGTCTATTTCTATACTCCTACTTCTATAGTTTTTTTTTTCACACTAATTTAAAGATTTCTATTTGCACTCCAAAAAACTCTCAGGTGTTCCACCAACAAAAAATTGTTTTTTTCCAACACATCATATAAGAAACCGTGAAAAACCAGTTTATTCAAAAAACTGGGTTAGTGGAACACCCAATTTTTTTAATCGGTGCATAAGCACGAAAGTTCTTCAATTTTGCTGCCAATTAACCACTCAACTTTGATAAATTGAGAAATACTATATATGAAACAAGAGGGAGTACACTGCTACTAAGGTTAAAACAACCTCCTATTCCAATATGACGAAAAAGAAGGAAAGGATTCAATTAATCATAGATAAGTTTCCACAACAACTGTAACAAGAAGCCTGGCCTACAATCTTCAAGGGTTGGTAACAAATATTTCCACACCTAATAAAATTTGCGTATTTGAAACTCAAATATCACCCTTAATAGAACTAAAAACTTAACATGACTCGAGGTACAATTTTTTTATCAACTTTGAACAGAATCTAAAAAATAATCACATCATCATGTGATACGCTTACAAATCCAGACCAAAATCGAAACATCAACAAAAATAAAAAATTTGAATCATCAACAAACTCATTCTCAAAATCTCAATGCAAACAATTATCTCAAAAAGCACCCCTTTGTTTGAATATTATACAATTCATAAGCAGATAAAATAATGTACTATATTGCTCACTTCACAGTTTCAAAATTTCTCCAGCATACACTCATAATCCTGTTTACATATATATAAGAAGCAATTTATTCACATAGTTATTTGTTTCCCAACCTCTCCGATTATTGGATCAAAGACAGCAACGAACACTGCGAATGACACACAACACAACAAATCGAATCAGAGACATATGAAGTATGAGAACATTTTGGGTATGGAGAGGGTATTGCCACGAGGTGCTCAGCATCCCCCGAGCCGTCCAAACATGTTTTGGACGGCCCAGATTTTTGGGGTAAATTTGCCCCCAAAATACACCCAAAATTTTCTCATGAAGTATGGCCAAAACAATACAACCTGCAAAACGCAAAGTACACGCATAATTCGGAGGGGAGAGAGTCAACAATTTTTTCACCACACTAATTAAATAAATAAATTTAAAAGAAAAAAGAGAAAAAAAAAAAAGAAGAAAAAAATGGAAAAAATCTGGGCCGAAAAGGTGTTTGGGGGGGGGGGGGGGGGGGGGAAGGGTATTGAGGGAAAGGAGGGTGGGGCCGGTTTGTGGGGGATTGTCAGGGAGGGGGGCGTAACACCTCTCTTTTTTTTCCCCTGAAATGGACGGAGTGTGCAAAAATTCCCTTATTTCTAATGACCACTATATTATGTTAAGGAACTAGAGTCTCATATTGCATAGGAGTGAAATAGGTGATCATTTAATATATATTAGGACCTCTCCACTCATTGCCAATTTGTTTTGAGATGGATATAAAATTTTCACATGGTATCAACGCGGGGCCCATTCCACCCCAAATTTAAAAAAAAAAAAATCACAATCTATGCCCCACGATGATAGACAAGAAAAAATGTTGCGCGATGATACGATCCAAAAATTGGCCACACGTGACAGACCTTAAACGCAACTGCACTTGAGGGGGGTGTTAAGGAATTAGAGTCCCACATTGCTTAGGAGTGGAATGAGTGATCATTTAATATATGCATTGCCAATTGATTTTGAGATAGATATAAATTAAGTTTCCACATACTAATGGTCAAACTTCTTTTTTTATTTTTTATTTATTATTATTATTATTTGTTTGAACATGAGCAGTCACATGGCTCTTATCTAATTAAATATATAGATACTTCTGAGGAAGATGTATCCATGATATGCGCCGGGATCTACCAATGCACATCATGTGCCCTTTTGTGTTTACTTAATAATTAACCATCATTCTCTGATTAATTTTCTCTCTTTCTGGCACTCTTCATTCATTTTTTATTTTTATTTTATGCTTTGTGCTATGGAAATGTAGCATGTTTCATTCCCTTGTGGATCAAGATGCATATTACTAAATACAGTATCCGTTACAATATTATACAGCATACTTATCTTATCTTGAACCACATATTGGCTGACTTCACTCAGGGTGTTCCACTAAGCTAGTTTTTTGAATAAATTGACTTTTCACGGTTTTTTATGTGATGTATTGTGAGATAAATGACCTGTCTCAGTTTTTAGAAAAAACATTTTTTTGTTAGTGGAACACCCCAATCTCTCCTCGTGCAGTCAGCTAATGTTGTACTATCTCACTTCTACTTTTACTATGCCGAAAATCACAAGCAGAGCGTTTGTGTTTTCTAATTGGATCCTGCTACGGGTACAAACCATTATGTACAGAAAATGTACAAATCGCTCTCGGGGACCCACTTTTGGGTCCCACACGAGTGATCCGAACCGTTCATTATTTTTAGAACATATTTCCGAGGGGCTCCACAAAATTTCTGCTCAATCGGACGGTTAGAAGTGCTTGAACCAAAATCACGCCGTTTCATTTTGAACGAAACGGCGTGATTTTGGTTCAAGAACTTCTAACCGTCCAATTGAGCTGAAATTTTGTGGAGCCCCTCGGAAATATGTTCTAAAAATAATGAACGGTTCGGATCACTCGTGTGGAACCCAAAAGTGGATCCCCGAGAGCGATTTGTATATTTTCTGTACAAATTGGTCGTAGGATTACCGTTTCTAATTGGAGTACTATGGGAGCTTCATTTTTTTTTTTTAGGTCAATTATTTCCGGCAGGTAAATTAATACCGGTAATGGTAACTTTTGCTGGCAGTTTTTCTAGTGCCGGTAATAATATCGCCGGAAAGCAACATTTGGCGTAGTGTATTCTTCTATAAACAAAAATGCTACGGACACGTCCAAATGTACATCATCCCTCACAAGTGATGGTGGGACCCTCTAAATAGTGGTGTGAGTCCTAGAGGGTGTTTGGTGACCTCTTTATTGCATTTTCACCTTCTCATTTTCTCCTTTTGGGTGTTTGGGGGAGAACATCCAAAACTCATTCTCAAAAAACTCATTCTTGATTTTGAACAATCTAGGCAAGAAGTTAAAAAGAGGTTGGAGGCTACTTTTCCATTTCTACTTCTCATTCTCTTGTTGCAAAATGCATTCTGTACATTTCTCCCAAACACTTCTCCTAAATTCAAAACACATTCTGACCTTAATCCAAAAAACTAAAAAGCGAAAAAGTTGAAAATGAAAAGCTAAAAAGTAGGCTCCCAAACACCTACCTACTATCACTTGTGAGAGGAATGTACAAATTGATATATATTTTGATGTGTCCCTAGCATTGCTCTTCTGTAAACAAAAAGGCTAAGGACACATCAAAATGTAAATTCACTTTTACATCCTCTGTCACAAGTGATGAAACCCCTCTAAATAGTGGTGTGGGCCCTACCACCACTTGTAAGAGAGATGTACAAATTGATGTACATTTAGATGTATCCCTAATATTTCTCTTCTGTAAATAAAAATGCTAGGGACACAACCAAATGTACATCCACTTTTACATCATCTCTCACAAGTGATGATGAGACCCTCTAAATAGTTGTGTGCGTCTTATCATCACTCGTGAGAAGAATGTACAAATTGATGTACATTTGAATGTATCTGTAGCATTGCTTTTCTGTAAAAGATAATTAATCATGTTGATTGATACATAATAAAATTTAAATATGATGTTTACAAAAATACGCTAGTGTTAAAAGTAGACAAGTAAATAGTAGTACGAAAAGGAGTATTATCCTAGTTAATGTATGGCAAGGTAGAGTTCGAGATGTTTGGATTACAAATTGTAAGAAAGGTCAGCGTGTCTGATGAATAAATCATTGACCAGCCTATAATGGCTCTGCCACGTGGTAAATAAAGTTACAATGGACACGTCAGAAATCAACATAAAATAAAGACTGGGGGAAAACCCCACCGCGAAGGGGATACCCTCGCGGAAGAACAAAAAGGACTCGCGAATGTCCTAAGAAAGGGATACCCGGGACAAGGGAACCCTATTTAAGGGATTCACCTGTCGCGACACCCTCAATAAAGAGAATTGGATCGACGGAAAAGAGTTAATTCATACGCGAACATATATACCGAGCTCGCGACTACACCTGGCCATAATCTCATATCATGAGGGGTCTTAAACTAGCTATAACCGTTGGACTCTTGAGCTGCTTTGTCTAAATTCAATGAACCCGAAGGAGCCCATTCGATTGCCTCGTGAGACCCTGCGAACGCTATGGTTTCATTCGTCCGAAATCTAGAAAATTTCCAACAATATTCACATTCAAGGATATTATAATACTTTAAGGAGGGTTTCACAAATGTCAAAGCCCAACAAATAACTCGAAGAAGGTTATCAAAAGAGCAATGTTTAGAACACAGTTGTAAAATACAACTCCGGAACATCAATGTCATGATCCGTTGGATGTTTATTGGCCACATATATTCAATGGCTTCAGACACAGTTATTTCTGGAATTGTATTCTACAATTTCCTACATTTTTTGTTAATATAATATCCACTTTTCTAGTCCACTTTTTGTTAAATTGCAGATTCTAAAGGACTCTCTCCATTTCATAAATGGATCAGAGATTTCGTTCCACAATTAATTGTTTCAGCGAAGTCAACGAAGCATTGATGAGTAAATTTAGGGAAAAAAACAAATTTCTAAAATCACATTCACATGAACTTATTGACCATTATCAGCTAAGGTTTGAAAATCTTGTTCGTTTTGGGTTTTGTGACCGGTTTTCTTAATTATTAGTCCATCATTATTCACATTTCCTTTCAATTATTACTCATATTTTCAAATATTATTCTTATTTCTGTCTCTATCTCTCTCCTATTATTACCATTATTTTCAATCATTACTATCATTTCTCTCTCCAATCATTATCCAAAAACAAAAATCCAAATCGAAAATCAAAACCAAAACCAAAACAAAACAAGGTCGAAGTGCTTTAGAAGTACACAACGTCCTACCATAGATCTAATCCCACCAATTTAAAACACCACCACTTTTTATGCATCTTACATATTACAATGGAATTAATTATAATAACAAGATCCTCTCCAATATCTTGTGTTAGTCAACTTTGATGATCGGATTCCGGTTCACACATTTTAGAACTTGTTGAGTGCAGTCAAACTAAAAATCGTGTTGATCGAATATCGAGCAATATAATTTAGAAACACATTTGTTTTGAGATAAACGAGTTCTAATCTAGTTTTGTGATGTTTAAAGTTAAATGTGTTCTAAGATTGTATAAATCGATATATGATTGACATAAGTTTTTTCATGACTGATATTCTTAATCAATTATATAGATAAACTTTTTTCAAATGTTAAAGCGGGACAGCAAATGACCCACCCACAAATGCATTTATTGAAAAACCACCCGACAGGTGCTTGTGAACGTGCAATCACTTGAGAAATCACCCGACGGGTGCTTATTACCACTGTGGAATCAGTGAAAAAAATACCCGACGGGTACCCTCTAGTCCTTTTGAGAGGCTATTATCATTCTCACCGCGGCAATGATTATTAATAATCACACGATCAACTTTAATGATGTCAATTACAAAATCTAGAGAAACATGATCTAATTAGATCGCTACTGGTATCAGCTGAATCTTAAGCTTGATTCATATGATGTTTTCTGCTATTTCTCTGCCAGAAATGATTTAAATCTACAAGTAAAACTCAAGATGGGTCCACAATATATGCCAACTTGCAGTCCCCATTATTTACCAAAAAAAAAACTTGCAGTCCCCTTTCTGGTTTTTCATTTTTATGGGATCCACCTCCTCGTATATAAAGATTCCCGGCCCTAATTATGAAGCGTTACAACACACGCATGTACAAAATAGATAGATTAGCTGTTAGCTAGTCCTGTTTGTTAGTGAATTTGGTTCTTACACAATTGATAAATGTTCGTTTCTTCATTTTTTGGGGTCAAACTGCAAGAATATACGTTCTTGTGAATTCCTTAGTTCTGCTGCTCATGACCTGGTTAGGAAGGTGATTAATCGAGGTGTATGTAAACTGACCCGAACACGACTCACAGTCCGAAGAAAAAAAAAATACATAAGCTATCCATTTATCCTCAAAGACATCACACATGACTTGATTACATTTTGCCTCTCTCTCTCTCTCTCTCTCTCTCTCTCTCTCTCTCTCTCTCTCTCTCTCTCTCTCTCTCTCTCTCTCCAATCCTCCTAGAAATTTCCCACCACCTTCTGTCATCAAACTAGAAGTCCCACCTGAATATAACTTCCACACCAAAGGAAGAAGTTTTCTGGGTAAAAAAATAGTGTCTTGTCTTCCTTATCATTCACGAGAGTTTGTTTCTTTCTTTATACATATAGATCAGTTGTAAACTTATTCATCAAAATTGACCAATTGAGTTGGGTTTGTCTCTATACGTCAACAGATCAGGTGGTGAACCAATTCAGCACGCAATTCGTCCCCTTTCTCTCTCTCTCTCTCTCTCTCTCCGAGAAAGTGAAGGAAAATGGAGGAAAATACAAAGTTGGTGAGTATCGGTTAATGGGTCTTGTCTTATGATTTTTCCTGAATACTGTTTCATTGGATTCTCTGTTATACATATATACTTGTATGCCTAATTGATCAGGGAAATTCAGACGCTGTGAGCTTGTCTTGTGAGTTTGGCGAAATGGGTACTCAGAAAATCTCAGTTTCTGATCAAACAAACAGCTTACAATTCACCAACAGCAAGCCTGATAGCTTCACAGTGGATATGGATCGCCTTTCTCATCTCACTGATAAGGACAAAACTGCAAATTCAAGAATCACAGTACGTTTGTTCTTCCCCACTTTTTGGTTTCATATCTTTAGAATCTGCTTTATCACTCTGTTTGCTCTGTTTTTTTGGTTTTGGTTCAAATTATTTTGATCGAGGGAAGAAGCTACGGTATGGTGTACCGTAGAACGTTACGTATTTTTTTGCGTATGCTACACATACTTTTGATTGTTGTTACACGTGTTTTTTGGCTTGTTACGAAAAGGGTGTACTTCGAAAATAAATGGTACTGAATAGTTTTGGAGAATGGTATGCATGTTTTTGGTGCCTTTTGAGAGTTTTTTATTTATTTATTTTATGTATGGTATATATATTGTTTAGCTCATTCGTTACGCATTTTTATGGTATCAACTACGTATTTTTTGGATGAAGCTACAAATAAGAGCGCACGAGAAACCCCAAATTATTTACAATTTATTTTGGTAACCATACCAAAACTTTTGGAGGTGTATACCGCACGACTTTTTTCACGTTCGTTTTCATTTCCAAGAAAATAAATGGGCAATCATTAAATTAAATACTGGTGTTATTTTATGAGTTTAATTTTTTTTTTAACTTGTTTTATACTAAGTTTAATTTAATCAAACAAGTGAAATGAGATTCCGACCAAATACGATTACTTTTCACCCACTCTCCTCAGATTTTCTCGTACTCACCTTTGATTCTCTGACCAGTATTAACAATTAAAAATCTTGAGAAAACCTTTGACTTTTCTATAATTGCATACGTAAAGGATTTCATGAGGCTAATCTTGAGCCGCTGTCCAAGCACGAATACCCTTGTTTAGGATAATATTTTTGTGTAAAAAGTCTAAGATATAAGATCGTGAATTTCATGAGAAACGAAGTCGCGCACATAGGCTCAGGGCTAGACCGACTACACCAAGAGAACCCACATAAATTTCAAACAGTCAAAATGCTTTGTGACACGTTTTATAATGCAGTAAACACTTTTCTAATGTTGTTACAGAAATATATAGATTTCTTAATTTATTTAGGGTGTGTTTGGCTTTTGGATAAAAAGATGCAGAGAAGCTTTTCAAGAAAAGGATCACTGCAAAGAGGAAACGAGAAGAAGATTAATCCATCAAGTCCTGCTAATGACCGAGACGCTAATATTGGATCATCGGCTTCGCCAAGAGGTAAACAAAACTATGAAAAGGTCGGACTAAATTAATTGTTCTTAAAGACATCATTTTTAGAAAAAGTGGATTAAATATTCATCTTGACGAGAGGACTGAGAAAAGCATATCGGGCATAATTCTGTAAATTGTAGATTAATATCGTCAGTGGCAGACACAAGATTGTTACTGCGGGGGACCACTCCATAGCAAATATACAGAAAAACTTAAAATGTACTATTACTAGTAAGAAGCTTGGATATTGTCAAGACACACACCCCCCCCCCCCCCCCCCCCCCCAAGTCCGCCCCTGGATATTGTCAAGACAAATGACATACTTGGGATTCCCGTCATAACCCAAGTCACTACATCCCCGCAGTGACCTCAATTGTGGGTCCTCTGAAATTTTCATTAGGGATCAGAACCGTTTGTTTTTCAGGAATGTTGAGCAAGTTATGATTACAAAGACTTATAATCATCAGCGATTGATAGACACACAATTGAGACAAATTTGTCTTACGGTTTATTCTCTGAATGATATTGACCATCAATTTTCATAAAATAAATCGTATCCGACTATAAGGGTACCAACATCTAATTAATTTGATTTTTTACATGAATGGTCTACCTAACATTCTCGACAAACTGAACAGTTCCGATCTCAAATACAGATTATAGAAGGCCCACAATTGAAGTCATTACGGGATGTAGTGACTTGGGTCACTATGAGGACCCCAAATCCGGCGAATGACTACAAAAAAAAACTTCACTGATTAACAAAAATCCAGAAAAGACAAATAAATAGATGCTCAATAATTTATGGCAAACTTTAAAAATAAACAAACTACTGAAACTAGCAAAGCAAGCCATCTAAAATAATTACTTTTGTTGTTGTGCCAAACATAGAAGTGCCATCCGGTTTATAAGTGGCTTTTGTCTTCTCTTGAAATTTACTTATTGAATTAAGCCGTTAAACAAACCTCACCCATCAAAGTGCATAATGTGATATTTATCCTAAAAGTAGGGTGAAAGTGAGTATTTATTCGGTGGTCTTGAGACAACGCTACGTGTTGTCCCGACTCCTTTCTCCACCGCAACAAAGTTTTCGTTGAAAGTTCTCTATTCAGGTGGGTGGGTGATTTTACTGTTTTAGGCATTAGTTCAGATGGGATAATGATGCAGATGACGAACAAAAATTGAAACCAATTAGGATTAAAAACACTTAATCATCATCAGTACACTGTACACTAGTTTCTTAGTAGTCTGTCTTGACTAACTTCAATGAATGAATAGCATTAGTCATTTTCCAAAGTGGGGTCTACAACGACGTGCAAATAGGGTACTGGTGCACGGCCTTGGTGTGCGCATTCGAGCTATTGATCTCTGCAATCGACAATCCGAATAAGAGACTCTTCCCTGGAAGAGCTTTATTTAAATCCGGACTCTCAAAAACACTTTTGGAAGGTTAAGATGTGCACACTAGGGCCGCACACGAGAGAGCACACACCAGGATCCCGATTTCCGCAAATTTCACGCTGTTTTGAATGATTTTCTATATTTTTTATTTATTTTGATTTTCTTCTATTTTAAATGCGCAGTACAGTTTAGATAGGGACTAAAGAAAGAAACAATGGAAATTAATGTAATAATAATGGGAGTGAAAAAAGGGTTACCCACTTACCCCATGTTCCATAACTACCAGCATTACCAATTTTATTTTATCTGCAAAAGGTGGGGAGGATACATGTTTGTTGGGGACGATTAGGACAGGTTGGTGGCTTATATAGGGCCAACTATGATACACCATTTGTTGTATAGCAGATTGTGTGGAACCCATTTCAAAATTCTACACGAATAATTGGAGCTCTTCAATTTGTTGAAAACATTGTTTCAAGGGTCTTTGCAAAAAAAATTCAGTTCATTCAGATCTTGGTAAAAGCTTGATCGATTCATTCAATTTTTGCTCATGCGAATTTAGCGATTGATCAAGCCCTCAGCGATATCCGAAAGAGTTGATTTTATACACAGACTCTAAAAAAAATGTTTTAAACAAATTGAAAAGCTGCGTAGGATCCCAAAGTTGGTCCCACACATTCAGGTGCACATATAGTGTGATTTGAATCACATAATAGTAGTCCACAACACTCCAACCGTCCAAAAAATTGGTCCACTACGAAAAAATGTGCATTTTTCGGATAAAAGAATAAAGTACTCACGTACATAATTTTTCTAATTTTTTTTTTACCAAACTAAAGATATCAATTAGTTCTTTATGAAGAGAGATTATTTTTCATGGACTTAACTTTTTGGGGAGGAGGATTTAGAAATCAAGCCAAATGGTATATATTCAACATTAGTCTGCAAAAACAGGGCCCAAAAGGGCACTGCAAATCTATTTTTTCCCTTTTTAGATGGGACACACTACAGATTGTTATTCCTTTTTGCAGCTACTCCATTTGTTGAATGCATGTGCACTCTAGAATTACAGGTACAAAGATTATGAAAAGCTAACATGCTAAATAATTTTGTATCCTTCTATCGAAAATGCAGCTGCTTTAGCTGGGTCTAGCACGCCCGAAAAGCCAATGGTGGTGACGGTTGGGACCACAAATCAACCACTGAACAACCCACAACTCCATCATCAGATCACCATAATGACCGGCAACATAGGCGGTGCCACCACGGGCGCCGAGGGCAGAAGCACCCCGAAGAGATCTGGTTTCCGGCGTACTCCTCCCTCGTGGACCGTCGATCCGAGGAGGGTCGTTTTATTCTTTGCCACCTTGTAAGTTGCCTACCTGCTCAGCTGCTCTTACCGGGGAAAAGAAGTTCTTTACCAACTAAAGTTGACATTTCTTAGTAGACATTTCTTAACAACAATACATTGAATAGGCATTTGGATAACATCCTCAATAATCTCAAAACGAAGCATCTAGAATAGGCTAGGCTCTAGCATGTTAGGCATATTAGCTAGCCGAAGTAAAATTCGATTTGGGTGATTCTATTCGCAACTCGATTCTTGCTATATACAACCAGGTAAAAATAAATCAATGTTTAGACAAATTTCCCTAATGCATAAAGACCATCTTCGGGAGTTAACTCCCGTATTTATCAAGTTATTTCGGTAGTTAAAACCAGACAAGTCTAGTGATTTTCGGGAGTTATGTCCCGAATGAGTTGATATCCGAAAACGGGTATACATTTCGGGAGTTAATATCCGAAGTTATTGACGTTCTTGGGAGTTAATATCTAAAATTGGTCATATATATAGTAAGGGCACTTTTGAAGTTCAAGAATTTTTTTTGGATTGTATTTAGCAAAACGGAATTTGCCACCTCATATGGGTTGTATATAGCGAAAAAGGGAACGCAAATAGAATCACCCATTTGATTTTGACCAGCAGGCTAGACAATGACCCCGTGTTATACGTCCAATAACGTTCTTGACGGGTAACACATAACCAGCTGCACAGTTTCAAAAGTCATTAGGCAGTAGTCGCGCAAGGAAGGGCGCTATCAAAATCAAATGTTCTAATGTTTAGTTTTGCACCTTATTTTTTAGTCCCCAGCTCTTCATCATGGAACGTTTCATCAAAGTCAACATTCATATTTTGCGCCACTTCTTTCTTTCAAGTCATATTTTTCAATTTATCAGAGGCTTGCGTTTGTTTCGATTTTAATTGTCGAAAGAACTTTGAAGTCATTACACAGTATAATTTATTTTGGTAAAATAACACTTGACATAAAATACACCCGCTAACTAGTCTTTGTCTAGCCGACTAATCCAACCTAGCGGTGGACTAATCGTCCTGCCACCTAAAGGAACACCTGGTACCGTAGTCGAGGTGGAGGACCACCGTCCAAGCACCTAGGCGCCGCCTTGGCCAACTTTTAGTACACTGGCTAACTATTAGAGAGTAGATAAACATAAAATACTATTATGTGGAGTATATGTTATCAATCTCTATATTTCTCTCCCAGTTCCTTTTCCTCATTTACATGTTTTCCAAACGAATAGCTAAAATAAAAAGTTCAGTTGGAGCCCATAGAATAATAATTGACTGGGAAAATTAAAACGGTAATTCAGATACACAAAATTGCAGAATCTTGTTGGAGATGCTCTAATAAAGATAGTATTAACACTTGAAAGAGCTGGAATTTTGATTCTGATGAGAGGTTATATGGGTTTTACTTGTCATTTTTGACAGGTCAAGCATGGGAACTCTATTACTGATTTACTTCACTCTTTCCATGGGAAAACTAAGTGGAGATGACAATGCTGTGGACTGGTAATGAGGATAAGAAATGCTACGAACAAGAGGAAAACAGAAACAGTAGTGCTGCCTTGGAATTAGTAATGCTTGCAGCCTGAAGAAGAACATAGGAAAGGGACAGGCATTATAACCTGATTGTAATCCGAAACCGTTTTCAGGAACTATGTGGCTTCCTTCAATAGGAATATCGCGACAAAAAGAAGGTATATGAGGAAGAAAAAGCAGCACCGATCTTCAACTAGGATAAAGAAAGAAGGAATATTGAGACACTGAAAGGAGCCAATTTTCCATTAGGATAAAGAAAGAAGGAATATTGAGACACTGAAAGATTGAAAGATAGAGGCGAAATGGCCAAGGTAGATTGTTTCAAATACTTCAATATGATTTTGAGACGAAGACAAAGACATAGTACAGCATGACAAAGGTAGTGAATCTTCATGAATATATCAATGGAAGATGTCTAAAAAAACTGTCTTACCTTCCCTTCTTCTGCCTTTTTCTTTCTCCATGCCTTACATTTGGTGTGCTCTTTTAATATCCAACTCCAACTGCAGTTTTTGTTGTGTGCCCTTCGTCTGAGTTTAAGGAAAGGGCACAACAATGAGGCCTGCAAGAAACAAAGTAAATGCATGTGCAAGTCACTTTCTGAGGACTGATAAAAATATGGGTTGAAATACCTAAACAAGGTAGAGAGTGCCCATAAGTTGAGGCCCGTATCAATGTGTCAACTTCAAAACAGCAGATTCAATGCATGGCTAGATATGATCACGGAGTGATATCTCAGATATGATGCTTTTAGTACCTTGAATTGTGATACATTTCCTTTTACTCTATAAGATAAGAAACAGGAAGCTGGGTTGATAAGTTATGCAGCTAGCCTAGCTTGGTTGCATGGAATCAAGATAACAGATTTCAGCACAGAAAAGACAGAAAAAACATATGGATTGGGATTAAACCCTGAACAAAAGCATTATCCAAGAGGAGGCATGTAACACACAAAGCCAAACTAAAAGAAATTAGGCCTTTGATCTCTTTCGAACAGTAAAAGAGTGGACCTCCAAGATAAGAGCAATGCAAAATATGACTGGGAAGTAAAAGGAGTTCTTTGCCAATGAACTACAACCACCAAACCCTTAAAAGGAATACAGAGAAATAGAAAGATTACGTCGCCCGAAAATGGCAACTATAGTACTAAAAACTTAAGCAGTGTCAGTAAGTTGCTCTTTGACTTATAAAAGCTCAAATTCCATACGACTGCATGATTTGCTAACAAAAAACTCTCCTTCCAGAAGGGGAATTGGCTGAAAGTTCATGCTGATGTACTTTTCATCCTTGGGTAAGAGATTCTTAGATTGGGTACACCAAAAGCACAGTAACATAAGCCCCCATGTCTAACGTTAGCCATAAAAGAAAAGTTGAACAAGAGTTAGACTCAGTTACAAAACACCACCACTGTGCAAATCACACACGTGAACATGGTTTTCTCACTGTTCAGGAACTTATTCAAAGGCAGGAAATACAAATCAAGCAGTAGAATCATAGTAACTAGTGGACCCTGTTAGTTTAACAACGTCCATGCATCACGAGAAAGGGAATCCACTACTTCTGGAAATAGGTTAACAAAAGATCTCTGAACTCAATCTCTCTTCATCAGAAACACATATCTTTCGTGCACTGTTTTCCTATTTCCTCATCCAGCATTTCTGGCAAAGGTTTACAATTTATAGCCATGGCAAGTCACACCATTTAAGAAATGCCCAGCTAACTCCTAAAGCTAAGGGATGCTCTTAAGCCTCTCCTAATTCTGAAGGTTCTCTTTACGCTTCGGAGCAAGGTTATGTACTACCACCAACATTTTAAATCTATATGGAGTGCATAAGACACACAACACCCAGACATATAGGTGTATATATGTATGCATGTACAGGGAAAGCGAGAGTTGACATTGAGTACCACATAGACAAGAAGATGCAAGCCGGCAACATAATAAACAATCTAAAATAGGGATGCCATTGGCTACAATGAAGAGCAGTAAATGTCGGGATGGTTTGTAAGGGATGCATAGATATTACTGTTCCAGACCTTTGCCACTTTCTTCATACTTTCAGTAACTCTTCTACGGGTGCAATTTTTTGATACCGAATCAAGCATAGCTTGATCTGTCTTAGATTTTAATAAGCAACTTAACACAATCACTAATTTAGTATCAAATACTGTAGATGCAAATTTTATTTCATAGCGTAAAAAAAAATGCCCAAACATAGTTACAAGATGGAAAGCCTCAATTTGGGCACAAATTTCTACACTTCACTAAATTGTAGAGTTAACAAAATACAAGTTGATCCACAGCTTTTCGCCTGATTTCACCTGAGGGACCAGTTATAAAAGTTGCTGCTAGCTTGGCTCAAAACTATCTTCTTAATATCTGCAACCATGGGTCGAAACGGAGAGTAGCTCTCTTCCGGCAGCCACATGTCCATCCAAGCATGCCTGAGGAAAAGAACTTGCCATTTCTAGTACCGCTTTGAAATCCTTGGCATTGAACATTTGCTCTTCCGATCATGGTAGAGCCTCAAGACAACTGCTGCTGTTTCTTCAATTGCCTTTCCTGTGACCTCTGCAACCACATTAACAATGTGACGGAGATTCATTAATCTGAGTACGGCAGTATCTACAAACTTCCATTACCATCTTTCTCATCTTCTAGTTCAATTCTAGGTGGGTGCTTGATATCAAGAGTTCATGGATTAAGGGCCTGTTTGTTTGTACATATTGAAGTACTGAAGCATTGGATTAGACTACGAATCCAAAGTGGCCAATACCCGAAGTCTGGTTGGAATGCAATTAAGATCAGATATTCATCACTGATATAGCACAAGAGGGTACTTTTTCCTTGGAGGATATGGTATTATTTATCCCCTTACTATATTAGTCCGGAAGCACTATTTATAATATACATCCAGTCAAACAAACCGGCCATAAAGGTAAAGAACATGCAAATGTATGAAACATCTAGTACTAACCAATTACAGGCCAGCTGGGATTATTTGCAAAAATCTTCCGAGCAAACTCCAATTCCTCTCTCACATGGTCCATCTCTGAATAATTACTCCTCACTTCATCACTAAAGCCCAAGCTCTTAGCTCTAGCTCTTCTAATTGTTTGGAGGACAACCTGATTTATAGTCAAACCAAAAACTTTCTCTGGATCTACTTCAAAAAGCGTCTTTGGCAATCCTACACCCATCACAATTGGGATATTTGCCACTTTATATCCCTTGTGAGCCAAATAAGTTGACAGTGGTGTTTTTCCGGTACGAGAGACACCAACAAGAATAATGTCCGCTTTGTGGAGGTTTTGAGGCAAGGCCCCATCATCTTGCTTTATGGTAAATTCAATAGCTTCGATCCGTTGGAAATATTCTTCGGTAAGATGGGAATTCCTGCCCGGGGCCCCCCGAGGGACGCCAGATGGCAAAACTCCTAGATGAGAAGCAACGGCCTCTGTAATAGGGCCAAGTATATCGGTGGATGGAACGCCCCATATCCTGCAAGCTTTTTTGGCAGCTTCAGCCATGGAAGGATCAGCCAGCGTGTACACCAGCATTGCGCCTTCTTTGGCGGCTTGCGTTATAATCTTCAATAGCCGTTCGGAATCATCAATCTGAGAAAAATGCTAGTTATTGCAGCAACCCAAATACGAGTTTTAAGGTTTTGACCATCTAAAATGAAAGTAGCCGATTTAAAGGGTTGTGATAAAGATTTAACATCCATTTTTTCTGTTTTGCAATTCGTTGGAAAAAAAATGTGATACAAGGTAATCCAAGATCATAGGGCTGTTTGATTGACGGGACTAGACATTGGGTTGGTTTACGGATCCTTCATTAAGTCATTTCCATCCCTCGAGGGCAACAGCTGATGGAAGGATAAAAAATCCGTTGGACAATTATTCCGCAAAACATGACACATACATAACTTGTGTGAGAGATGGCATTGCTAATCCCGTCACAACTCGTCCAACTTATCAAATAATGGAAGGATAAAAAATCCGTTGAACAATTGTGCCCGCAAAACATGACACATACATAACTTGTGTCAGAGATGGCATTGCTAATCCCATCACAACTCGTCCAACTTATCAAATATTGAAGGATCAGCCAGCGTGTACACCAGCAAAACAAGAGTCACCAGTAAAACATATGCCGAATTCTGACATAGGAACTATCTACAGTACCTAATATTTTTGCTGAAAACTCACATGGTATCAAAAACATGGTCACCTAATGTACCTAATGTTGTCTCTATAGCATTCCGGGTTCCAGTGATTTGGATCGTGTTCACTTTTCTTCGCAACTGTCTCTACTGGTGCTCCTTGTATGTGACAAAACCATCTTAGTATATTCTCCCCCTGCGACGCTACAGTACTCCTTCCACTTTACAAATGTCTTCATCTTTGTAATACTTTATGTTTCCGGTCTTACCAGGCATCCATTTATAGCATTATCACCTCAACTAACACTCCTTTTTTAATACATTATTCCTTTGTTGTCCTGTTTTATAGAACTAATTTATCATAAATTACGCAATATGTCCCCTACCTCCCAACCATTGCACAAATAAACAATTTCTAGTAAAAACCTAAAGTAGTCAACCACTCTATAATATCCTATGCCTCCACTTCATAACCATTGCTGCTGACCACAGCGACACATACAGCAATTAAGCAAAATCATGGATTGTTCTCAAAACAATCTTAACATATTGATATAATATGGGGAAAAAAGTGTTAGCCGCAGTGGGTAACGTTCGAATACCTGTCAAATACATGGGAGTGCATAATTCCTATTGGGATACAACTCTACTAGCTTTTGATATAGATAGTTAAAAGTGTAGCATGAGGAAAAAGTGTTATCCACCGTTCACGGAAAGAGTGTTCCATGTCTAATAGTAAGAGCAAAACCACTCATTTGTCAAATCCCATGGCAAAGCTAAAGTCTGACACCAAGAATGGCAAAACCATTTCCACCCATTCGCCAAACTCAATGCCAATGCAATTCTTTGACATCCAATTTGGTAATTGTCAAACTTGACTTGCCACATTATCAAAGCCATTTAATTGGCATCGAAAAAAGAGTTGGGTTTAATTCGATGGTCTAACTTTAAGGAGATTAAATGTGCTAAAATGACATGATCCAGTGTGCCACATCTAATAGATTAATCTAGCCAAGGTAGAAGGAAAAGAAAAAGACATATTGTTACCCCTGAAAACAAGTGGGTATTTACAGGACAGCCCCGATCAACCAAGCAATGATCAAACTGCCCCAACGCAGCGTTAACGGAGTGTTCAGCCGTCCACCCAGTTCCATCCGACACCATATATATCGACTTCGCCAACATCACCGCCTCACCCTCCTCCTCCTGCTCCTCACCACCACCCACGGCGTTTGCCGAAGGAGAATTCTGCCACGTGCCCTGCCCCGATTGATCTGAACGGCTGTCCTCCACCACCGTTGTCGCGGCACGGTGGGTTTGGCGGTCCAATTTCCGCCCGGATCGCACGGCGCGGGCCCTGGACCAGCGGTTCAGCTGGGTGCTGCCCTTGAGCTTCCGAAGCTGTGGTTCAGAGTGAGGGTCGGAGGTGGGTTGGAGTTGCTTGGGCTTCGAGTCTGGGACGGCGGAGGGTGTTGTTGGGACGTTGGAGAGACCTAGGGAGCTAGCGGCAAACATCTTGGATTTTTTCCTCTAAACTTTGTGCATCAATTTCCCTTCGCTGAACTGGAAATTTTGTGTTCGTAGAAAATGCTATAGAAACGGATTACGCATCTGTATGGGTTTGTTCTCCGACCGCACTAAGGCCTCGTTCGATTCGCGGACTAAAACAGGTAGGATTGATAGTCCTGGGATTAGTAGTCCAGGACTATTTGTCATGGATTTAGTCCTGAATCTCACACAATCCCTATTTGATTCGTTCAGGATTAACATCAAGATATCCCATATTTTGGCTAATCCCTTGTTTGGTTTCCTAAACTAAATTTCGGGATTAATATCAGGACTATCTATTTCTCTCTCTCTCCAATTCTCAAACCCATTACAATCAATTATTTTTTTCAAAATCAAATACAATAATGATTCTTGAAAAGGTTTAACATGAATTTTCATAATGGTTCCCATTTTTCATAATGAATTTTACAGTTTTCTATTTACCATAAACAAGTTAAATGGTTCCCAATTGAAAAGCAAAAGCAACATTTCAAAGAAGAAAGTCTCTTTCACACTTTTTAAAATAAAAAAAAAAACTACTATTGTGCTCATTGGCGATGATAGGCGTCGTGTTTTTTTTGTTAGCATTTGAATAAGTCTCACAACCCATTCTACCAAAACCAACGTCATTCACAACTAATAAGGCTCAAATTTGCATCTAAACAAGCCACGCATTTGATTCATCTAAGAATTTTCCAGCAAAAAACAAATCAAATGAAAGTGCAAAATTTTAGTATTCATGTTCTTGTATATATGGTTCACATTTTCAGACATAGCAGCAGTTTTCCAGCATTTAAAAATGTAATTTCATCACCTAGCAGTGCTATTTATGAAACCAAATAGATATTTGGGCAACCTGCTAACAATTTGACAACCCAAAACCCATTTTGGCATTCCGAGAACCAGTTTTCTGCTCCTAAACAGCAGTTACAGCAACATTGTCATGCTTAAACAACATTTTCAGCAACTAGGAAACATAATTCTGCACCTATTCACACAGTTTCAGCAACTAATTACACGTTCAAGACCTAAAAAAAACTCTGTTTTCAGCATCTGTAGGCTATTTCCAGCAGCTAATAATGTGAAATTCATGCTAGAACTCAATCTAGTTACCAAAATCAATTCTTAATATTAAGTTCAATTGCTAATTACCCAGTATGAATGCATTAAATAACAGCAGTAACACAACACAGAATGCAACCCAGAAAAGATGAAATTAAACATAGCTTTAAGTTTTTGTTCAAACTATACAGCAACAAAAAGGTACCACAAGAGGTACCACATGAGCTGAAATTAAACATAGTTCTTATAAACTGCACAGCAACAAAAAGGTAACACAAGAGGTACCACAAGAGCTGAAATTAAACATAGTTATAAACTGCACAACAACAAAAAGGTACCACACTCCAACATAGTTCTTAGAAACCACAGTCCAATATAGTCTGCACGAGAATCAGTTTTTCTTCCTCCGTCTTAAGGCTGAAAAAATGATCAACCGTTTGTGCATCTTTGGTGATTCCCAAACCAGCTTTGACCCTGTCCACAGTTGAGATTGGAAGCTTAGCCAAATCTTCATTAACTGCACCTCTTTTGGCCGAGAGGTCATGTGCATAACCCATCCTACCTCCAAGCTTCTCCAATGTAGCGTTAGATGTCTCCAAAGAAGACACAAGGTTGTCAGCGAAATTGGACAATCCAGCCATGAGGGTCTCGGATACCTTAGCCTTTTTCTTTGGAGGCTCGGGAGGGGACTTGTCATCTTTATTCATCGTCGTTGATCCATCTTCATCGACATCACCCTCAATATCTAAGGCCTCAACCATATCAGCTGCACTCTCAGCCATTTCTCCAGTTGCTCTGTCATTCCCAAAAATAATACACCAATCCTCA
Organism: Vaccinium vitis-idaea; assembly: GCA_963854785.1. Lineage (NCBI taxonomy): Eukaryota > Viridiplantae > Streptophyta > Magnoliopsida > Ericales > Ericaceae > Vaccinium > Vaccinium vitis-idaea. Next base: position 20,476,033 of record OY978216.1, on the reverse strand, counting down.
TAGTACGGGAATGTCTTGTACCTTAACCCATTCGCATTACTGTCTCTCTAAAAAATTTGCAAATGCTATGGTTATTTACATATTTAATATAATTGACTAAATATGCATTTATGTATGAAAAAAATTACCTTACAATAGTCCTCCCATACTAAATCGTTGTCAACTTCGACCATTTTTTTGGAGTCATTCCATCCAAACCCACTAGTGTTACACATATCCTTGATAGAGTGATAGTTTTTTTTCCATACCTTTATCTCGGATGAAATGTGAGGATAGGCACGAATGTCAGTGCCAGGCAAAGCAACCACCAACATTCCCTCAAGCTTCTTCAAGTATCCAGACTTGAAGGCATCCTTCCCCATTTTTTCACCTCTTGCAACTACCATTTCCTTCAAAGCGTTCAAAAGTGCAAACTCCTCCTTCTATACCCATGTTCTCCTACTTGCATCAGTAACTTTGTCCTTTGTTTCCCTCCTTTACGAGAGTTAGTAGGCTTGTCATTTTGGTTCTCCATTCCTAAGATAGTCAATGGCCATAGCAACAAATAACTTATAAACAAATACATTCAAATACATGTTCAAAGCCGTGTCCAAAGCTACAAATAAATTGAAGTTACAAATAGAGGTGTCCATAGCCACAAATAAAATCTTAGAAACAACTTTAAGTCCAAAACAACAATCAATACATGTTCAAAGCCACAACTAAAGTAGTCATAACAACATTACACTCTAATTGCCACCATGGCCCCTTCTTTCTTGCCACTCTTGAAAAATATGTTGCACAAAGGTGTCCCTCCAATCAGTCCATTGATTAGTTGTCTCGACGGTATCAATGTAGTTATCGTCATCATCTTCCTCTTCAAGGTTATCAAGTTCATGTTCATGTGGGTCAACACTCATCTCTTTCCTAATGTGATTATGGACTAGACAACATGCAGTAACAATACGACACTGTGTTCTAATGGGGAAGAATGAGGAACTCCTAAGAATAGCAAATCGAATTTTCAGCAATCCAAAAGTCCTCTCAATGATGTTACGGGCTTGTGCATGCTTCATATTAAAGTACTCTTCATGGTCTTGAGGAGCTGGACCATCCCATTCTTTCAAGTGGTAACGTTTTCCTCTGTATGGAGCTAAGAAACCTTCCCCATTTGTGTACCCGGCGTCAACTAGGTAGTAGTTACCTGTGTATGATTGATTTACTTAGTTAAATAAACCTATTATTAAGAAATATGTTGTTAAAGGACTAAATGTTTTAAATAATGCTTACCAGTGGGGATTTTTAGCCCATTTCTCCTAGTAATAGTATCGCGCAAGACTCTAGAATCAGCTGCTGACCCTTCCCAACCCGACAACACATAAATTATATTCATGTTTGTGTTGCAAACACCCAACATATTGATCGACAAATCTCCTTTTCGATCCCTATACCTTGCTCTGATGGATGGACCAACTCGAACATCAATGTGTGTGCCATCTAATGCCCCCAAACAATTCTAAAACCAACGTATAAAAATTAATTATTTGTACTTAGATACCTAAACAACAATACAAGTTTGATTGAAATTTGTTATGTTACCTGAAAAATTTTTCACCTGTCATCTGTGCATGCTTGAGTTATTGGTTCAGGCTTGACAAGTAGTCGATCTTGCAGGCGTAGAACAGCCCGAAGGATATCATTGAAATGCCTACTAACAGTTTGACCTGATCGGAGGAACTGATGCTTGACGGCTCTATTCTTATGGTAGTGTCCTATGGTATACAAAAACATAGCAACTTTCTCCTCCAAACAAACTGACCTCGAATGAGACAACCCCCCAACTGTTTGAACTACAATGCATAGACGCATAGAGCAATTTCTATCCATTCGAAGTTGCTCTACACATGTTGTGTCGCTACGACGCACTAACCGATTGATGTGATCTATTTGTTCTTGGTATGGGTTCGGTTCAGTAAACCTAGATTCGTGTCGAGAGTAGTATCTCTCAAGAGCAACATGTACAACAACTAGAGCCATAATACATGTTGTTTGCATTTGCTTGATCAAATTAGTCACAATGATGAACACCTCGGTCTCCTCCGACGAACAATCAATTTCATTTCCAGTGATATTTTCCATCTAGTAACACATTATAAAAACACATAAATAATGTCAGATTAGAGTTGGGTTTATTGATGGCCATAATATATAAGTGCTACAAATGGGGTTGTAGTGATAAAATCCAGTCATATTTAGTTTATCCTTTTTGACCAAACAATTGTTCCATGTACAAAGAAATGGCTATCTATAATATGTTCCCCTTTTCATCAAAACAACTCTTTCTAGGGGTTAACAAAAGTCATTTTGATTCAAAAAAAGTGAGAGAGGATATTTTTTTTTTATTTTACTTTTTCTTAACAATTTGGGTGGATTTATAGATACAAGTCATTTTTTGCCAAAACACTGATATAGAATCAACAGAAACAACATAAAGGTCATGGGCTTTCAAGACTAATGTTAACCTGTCTTAGTTTAGATTACGTTCTCAATTGACACTGGCATAAGCAAGGGTAATTATAAACACAGAGCGAAAATGAAGAAAACTGATCTTTATCGATCAACACATGTCCTTAACAAGGAAGACAATACAAACTAATGCAGGTGACAAAAAGTAGATGCTAAGCATATTTACGGCATATTGCCAAAATCAAACAAAAGTCCTCGTGCATATTGGAAGAAAGAATTGATAGTTATACACTTTTATCTGGTGGATTATCAGTATGGTAGATCAAGTACAACTATAGTAACTTTGAAATAGATGGATTTAGAATGTTTGATGACTTTCAGCCATTGTAGATATCAAACAAAAACACAAAAAACACAAAAGTTTCACATAAACAAACACAAAAACATTCTAAACCCACCATCAAAGGTAGTAATTTCACATAAACAAACACAAAAAACACAAAAATTTCGTACTTGCTCACTGCCGAAAAACCAATCAGTAGCTAGCACTCTTCTTCTAATCGAGTTGTCTCCTTCATACAATCGGAGAAAACACGAGAGAGAGAGAGACGAGTACCTGCAAGCTTTGTCGTTGATATCGGCAGATCTGGGTGAAGTTCAGAGAGAGAGGGAGAGGTGGCTGGAATGAGAGAAAGAGGCGATTGTTTAGGTTAGAAGATGTCAATGGCAGTTTTGTAATCCCATTAGACCTCGTTTGATTCGGGTATTAGGAGGGTGGGATGGGACTATTTTTGTCCAATCCCACGTTATCCCTTGTTTGGTTCCCGGAAAATGGCATGGGATTAACAATCCCGGTACAATTTTTATCCAATACGTATGGGATTACACAATACCTGGGGGGGGGGGGGGGGGGGGGGGGGGACTAATTTGTCCGGGATACAACACACGGAAGAGCTGAGTTTCAACAATTACAAAATTGCCACGCAGTTCCATTCTTCTTCTTCTTCCTCCCACGTCTACTCTCTCTCTCTCTCTCCCCCTTCCCGATGACTATCATTACCACCACCTGGTCCGGCTTCATCATCGTTCAAACTCCGTTGACGCCATCATCGCTGTAGGTTTCTCAATCTTTACTCTATTGATCTTGGGTTCTCTCGATTTATACTCTCTCACTGTGTATATATATGTATAATATTGATTGAAGGTTGGTTTCAAATCTGTTTTTTTTTTTTTTTGATTTGGAAGAATGAACTTTCTCAAGCTGCTCCATCTTTTCAAAACCATTTGGGTTTCGTGGATTCTGGGTTTTGATTTGGAAGAAACGAAACTGGGTTTTGATTTGGAAGAATGAACTTTGATTCTGGGTTTCGTGGATTTTGATGGAACTGGGTTTCGTGTATATACGAAACTGGGTTTTGATTTTGATTTTGATGCAAAACTGGGTTTTGATTTTGATTCAATCAACAGTACCTTGTTAATCCCGAATGTAATTTAGTGAACCAAACATGGGATTGACCAAAACATGGGATATCCCAATGTTAATCCTGCATGAATCAAACAGGGGATTGTGTGAGATTCAGTACTAAATTAGTCCGAGGACAAATAGTCCAGGACTATCAATCCCACTTATTTTAGTCCGCGAATCAAACGAGGCCTTAGTAGACTAAAATTATCCCCCGTAGTAGACTAAAATTATCCCGGGATTGTTAATCCCATGCCATTTTCGGGGAACCAAACAAGGGACAACGCGGGATTAGGCAAAAATAGTCCCATCCCACCCTCCTAATACCCGAATCAAACGAGGCCTAAGGGTACAAGGGGGGGGGGGGAATTATAGACGCTATGTGGAGTCCACTTTTGGATCTCACGGGGGAAAAAAATTATAGACGCTTTGTGGAGTCCTCTTTTGGATCTCACATGAATGATCTAAATCATTCATTCATTTCAAAATAATCTTTCGAGTGTAGCTACAAAAAAATCAGCTCAATGGAATATGTGTGACATCCAATGTTACCTTGAGCCAAAATCATTTTGAATGAAACTTGGGAAATTTGGATTAACTACTTACGCATATTGGATTGAGGTGACTTTTTGCGAAGTCACTCGGAAAATTGTTTTAAGATGAATGAACGGTTCGGATCACTCATGTGGAATCCACAAGTGGGTCCCAGTGGCGGTTGGTACATTTTCAGGACGTGGGGGTCAGTACCCCTCGGCTTACCATTCTACTTTTAAGTAGGGCCGTCAAAAAAAATTTGGCCAACTATGAATCCGTACGTTCTGAATTGGATATGTAGATTAATGGTTCGAACATGGATTAAAAAGTTAGAAAACCATGAGATACAGTTCGATCTACAAATTTTCCTTATGAAACCATGGATTAATCGTGCCAGACCGTGGGATATTTATAATAATAGGTAAAATTGTAATTATAAATAAAACACAAAAATAGAAATAATTACAATCAGATCTCATATGTAAAAAGAGACCTGATTGTAGATGGAGATGGAGATCTAGTCGCCTGGGACGATTTTCGAGCTTCGTCTTCACCGTTCGTCTAGGACTTCAACTTGAAATAAAAAAAAGTTAGGGGTTTTACAGAAAAACGAACAGATGAGAGAAAGTTAGAGAAGATGAGTGAGAGAGGGAGCTAGATCTCTTCTTCTTCCTCCTCAAACTAGGGTTTTTCACGTGTTCTTCGCTCGAACGATGTCGCCTCTCTTTCTCTCTCTCTCCTCTCTCTGGAAAAGAAGAAATGAGGGGAAAGGGGTGGATCTTTAGACTTTATATTGACCCGTTTGTGACAACCCGGTATCATTTTACCCGATCCATACGACCCGCGAACTAATTTTTACCCGTTTCGTGCCACAGTCGTTGGATTATATCCAACGGCTAGCGTTTGAAGCCCTGATTTTCTTTATTTCTGGGAGCTTGGACCGGAAGTGTATTGTGTATATATATATACAAGTCGGATCTGGTCCGGACTCCCTGAAATTTAGAAAATCCGAACTTTTGTTTTAGGCTGTTGGATGAGATCCAACGACTGATAAAAGAAGAGGGGAGGCGCGGGTTAAAAAGGGTCAGGTCAACGGGTCAAGCTCTTCTTTTTCCCTTTTCATTTTACGCATTCCAGAAAAATAAGAGAGAGAGAGAGAGAGAGAGAGAGAGAGAGAGAGAGAGAGAGAGAGAGGCGATTTGGCGAAGAGTGAAGTCTAGGGCTACAAATCGAAACAAATCAATTGAAGAAGAAGCTATACTACTGTTGAAATCAACGATCTACACAGTTGAGGAGTTAGGGTTTTCATTCTCACTCCACCACGATCTACACAGTTGAGGAGTTAGGGTTTTCTCGAAGGAAGAAATCGAGGACGACTGGTTTTTCTAAGGTTTTCTCTCTCTCTCTCTCTCTCTCTCTCTCTCTCTCTCTCTCTCTCTCTCTCTTCAGTATTGGTACGAACAAATATTGTTCTTCTATTTTGTGATGTGAACTACTATGTATGTCCCATGCCCAAAAGAAAATCTAATATTGACATATATCTTTTGACTAGTTTTGGCTTGCAAGAAAATTCAGAAACCTTCTTCTTCCATTTTCTGGGCAACCAAACAAAGCCAGTTTCTTAGAAATGTTACTGTTTTCCTCGTTTTTCAAGCAATGGTTGATTTTTTTTCCCCATTTGTTAGCTTCGTCCTTATTTGTTCTTACCAATAATGAGGTTGATGTTATTTTTTTCCCCATTAGTTGATGTTCTTTTGCAGGAACCAATCCCAGTAACTCAACTTGTAAGTGGAAACTACTGTTGTTATTCAGGAATCCCCACAGTCAAGGTAACTTTGTACGTGCATTTAAGAATGGAAGGTGTAGAAGATATTGAAGTAGTAGCATCTGGTAGTGATGGATACTGTCACTAAGCTTGAACATGGCCTGAGGCTAACGAACACAGCTATTGATGCATTCTATTAGTACCTTTGATACTATATTACTTATATTTCTAGCTATGGCTTATAACTCAAGAAGAAACAGAATGAAATAACACCATCACTGAGGCTTGATTTGCTTGAATCGAGGATGATTAATACTTAAGCTCCTTTACTTCAGAGGTTAAAGCATTGAAGTTTGGCCTTTCTAACCCTTGAATTACATCAATGTGAAGTCAAGCAACAAGCAGCCAACAATAAACAAATTAATTTAATCATATCACACGGTATCTCGAAATGTTGGATGATCTCCTATCTCTTTTGTAACTTTAGGTTAGTTATATGGGTATTAACACTAGCTCACGAAACATAAACAGTGCTAACGTTGCAAGAACTATGTTGAGTTTTCCTTCTGTGGTTAGAATGTAAATTGGATGCTGAGAAAGACCATAGATTTGGAACCGCAAGTATTTCATTAGAAAGACATAGGTTTCTACCATGCTTGCACTTTTAATTTCAATGTCTTAAAATGTTAAGGAAGCAGATTTTTGCGAATTATAGTCATATTTAATTGCTACGAATTAAATTAAAATAAATCCAAAACTGAACTAGTCTCTCTAATTTGGAACCGCAAGTATTTCAAACTCTCATATTGGCAGAACAACTTCTTCAAGCAAATCAAAGAATACTTGTTTTTCAACCACATTTTCCTTATACGATAATATTGAATCAAACTAAATGGTAAAATTTTAAATTTTAAATTTTAAATTCGAACAAAAAAATTAACCCAACTTTTCAAATCGAATTGAATTGTAACTGAAGGGGGATCTAATCCAAATTGATCGACATGGAGAGTAAACAACAACGAAAACCCTACTTTTTAAAAATGAAACTGAACCAACCTAACCCTAGTTTCATCTATACCGAAAGAGAGAGATAGAGAAACCGAGAGAGAGAGAGAGAGAGAGAGAGAGAGAGACCTGCTGGTGGTGTGGCGGAGCGTCGGTGATGGAGAAGAACTTTGCTTGAGAGAGATGGCAAGTACGAAATCATGCGAGACAAAGAGAACCCTCGTCAGTTTCGATCTTCTTTCTTCAAATGTGTTAGAACGAAAACCCTTACTCTTCTTCCTTCCATCTGCTTCGATTTGTAGCCGAAATCGCATCTCTCTCTCTCTCTCTCTCTCTCTCTTGTTTTTTTGGAACGCGTGAAATGAAAAAGGAAAGGTGGTGTTTTGACCCGTTGACCTGACCCTTTTTAACCCGCACCTCCCCTCTTCTTTTATCAGCCGTTGGATCTCATCCAACGGCCTAAAATGAAAGTTCGAATTTTCTTAATTTCAGGGAGTGCGGAGCAGATCCGAATTTTGTATATATATGCCTCTTTTGGTTGCATTTAGCGTTTTATGGCCTGTAATTGGTAAATAAAAGCGAGACCAAAAAATGACTCAATGATTGGTTTGGAACCGAACCATAGAACTTTTGATCCTGACATGGATTGCATTTTCTTAATTAAACTCATGGATCAGTCTTCGGATTGATAAGAATCCAAACTCATCTTACTTTTATCCTCTCAACAATGAGCATGAGAGAGACTAGCAAGGAAATCATGTTTTTTTGTAAAATTTCAATAAATGTGATAAATTAAATTGTGCTCTTAAATAAATCATTTATTTAAGGGAGAGTTAATTAGACATCCTGTATCAATATATAATATCATTATGATTCCATCCTACCGAGTTTGAATACTTATGATTACATCATGTCTTTTAAATAATACCTAAAAGGCCCTTTATCCATAATTAGAATACTTATGTTTATTATGTAAAATTACCGAAGTGGTAAATCAATAAATCATATTCACTGTGTAAATAACCATCTTGTAAAAGGACATGTGAATATGGGTAATTAATTTACCATTTTTTCACCACCAAAGTGGTAAACCAATAAATCATATTCACTTTTATTTGACTTCCCTTTATGAATTTGGCTCGCATAGCGTCTCCCTTAAAAATTTTAACATTTTCTATATTTTCATCCCAAAAATCTTTACCCTATAGGCAAAGAATTTTAGGATTAAGACATAAACAATTTAGGATTGAAACATTCTTTATTTTTTTATCCCAAAAATCTTTACCCTATAGGCAAATATTTTTAGGATGAAAACATAAACAATTTAGGATGGGAACATTCTTTATGTTTTCATCCCAAAAATCTTTACCTTATAGGAAAAGAATTTTAGGATGAAAATATAAACAATTTAGGATGGAAACATTCTTATGTTTTCATCCCAAAAAACTTTACCTTATAGGCAAAAAAATTTAGGATGAAAACATAAACAATTAAGGATGAAATTTAGGAAGGAAACATTCTTTATGTTTTCATCCCAAAAATCTTTACCCTATAGGCTAAGATTTTTAGAATTTAGGATGGAATTTAAGATGGAATTTAGGATGGAGTTTAGGATGGAAACAAAAAGAATTTAGGATGAAAACATAAAGAAAAATCATGGTTAAAATTGTCTAGGGAGCCGCATGCGCTGGCCAAATTGATAAAGGAAAGTTATATAATGGAATAGTGAATATGGTTTATTGTTTTTCATTTTGGTGAGAAAATGGTAAATTAATCAACTATGTTCACACGTCCTTTAAAAGATGGTTATCTATACAGTGAATATGGTTTATTATTTTACCACTTTGGTGATTTCAAATAATAAACATGATAAACATGGTTAAAACTTTTAAGGGAGCCACATGCACGGACCAAATTCATAAGGGGATAATGGTCCGATTATCTATTTTCAGGATGAAAACATAACTATTCAAACTCTATAGGATGGAATCATAATAATATTATTGATATAGGATGTCTAATTAAAATTTTCTTTCCCAAACCATCTCGTCCCCTTACTATTTTTCTTACTTCAACTCAAAATTTGAATAAAAAGCTCTCGAAATAAACTTCTCCTTAACTCAAATATATATCTATATTACAATATAGAGCGATTTTTTTATTAGTCATATTTTTTGTCCCAGTCGTCAGATTACATTTTATCCCTCTCTCTGTCTACCATTTTCCTCCACCAGCCCACCACAACCAAAAATTCAAACCACATTCTCTCTCTCTATCTTTTTCGAAATTCAAACTACATTCTCTCTCACTACCTCCTTTCCTTCCCCTCTCTGAAATTCGAAGGACCATAAAGAATTGACATGTGCACGAGTACAGGTACGGGCACGTGAGTCGGCGTTCAGGCACGGGTACAAGCATTCACTAGTTGTACTATAAGACTGGGTTCTACTAAAATTTTGCAAGGTTATTTATTTCCTTCAAATTTACAATTATGCCACTAAAATTTATGTTTATATTTGGATTTGCTCATTGTAATACTTTATACCAAATGATGCTTTTACTGAAGTTTTGAGTAAATGTTGGAGATGCTAACTTCAACACAGGTTGGCATTGGAGTATCTTTTTCTCCTATATAACTGTATTAATACCCTACTTTACCTTTTTATTTTTATTTTTACATAGTAATGTGTATATGGTGTATAAATATAGATATCTAAAACCTCTAATTTTAGATGGTTGTTTCCTTATTAAGAATCCTTAATTATATGCATGAGAGAGAGAGAGAGAGAGAGAGAGAGAGAGAGAGAGAGAGAGAGAGAGAGAGAGAGAGAGAGAGAGAGAGAGCAATAGGGATTTTTAGAGGTCATAGTGGAGAAGAAGGAAAATATAATAGAAGGCACACACAACAATGACAAAAGCACATATAAACATTGCTCTTTCTCTTTAGAATCCAAACTTTAGGGTTTACGTAGGGATAGGGGTGCCACCACCGCCACTTCCTCCACCCTACCCCACCCCTTTCTCCTTCTCTCGCCGGCCTTCCCATCTCCTCTATCCATACCTCTCCGAACCCCACCCTCTCCAGCCTCCACCACATCTTCCTTCTCTGTCTCTTTTTCTGACCACAGATCCAATCCACCCTCCTTCTTTTCGGCCATATATCTATGGTTAGCTGGTGTAGGAGTGAAGCAAGGTGGTTCAGTCGACCACCACTAGTGAATAAGCAGTCAGATCCGGCGTTGTGACTCTCCGGCGACATCCCTACCGACTGGTTTTTTCCTCTTTTGTTTATTTTCGTAGTTGTCGATGCTTTAGGTGTTGTAGCTTCTCCGTTTATGAGATTTCCATTCTCCATGTGAAACCTTTTCAACCCGTTGTGGGATTATACCTACCCGTTGAGAGTGATTTTTCACACTCAATGTATTCCTTCCCAATCCTAATGAATAACCTCAAAAGTAGTGGATTGTTTTTCCCAACAAAGAGCTCAGGCTGTGGGTTTGTAGCCCTTAGGAAAAAAAATTGGGTGCCGAGCGGCAATCTCGGTCGTCCAAACACTTTTGGATGGCCGAGATTGCCCCTTGGGCACCACGCAGGATGGTGCCCGCTCGACACTGAAAAATCTCTCGCCCTTTAGGCACATTGTGAGTATTCAAAAAACAATGATAAACTTACAAATGTTCTCAACGTTGGTGTGCGCAACGTGCACAACCGTGCTGTGTAAGGTGTCATGCATCCCTCGGCTATCCGATCGTGTTTTGGACGGCTCAGATGTGCTTTTATTTTTACCGGTAAAGATAAATCAAAATTGCCGAACGCATCCGGACCGTCCAATTCGTAGGAGGTTTTGGTCGACTTTTTTTTTGTGTGATAAATTTACCTTATATTCAGGTGATTTTTTGGACAACTTCTGATAATTTTTTCTAAACTCTTTATGTCCCCCAATACACCCCGTACCAAAGCTCGTAGATTAAGCAACATTTGTGGTATAGACCTCACCAATGATCTTGGAAAATACCTTGGAGTGCCCATTTTGCATGGTAGAACTAAAAAGGACCACTTTAAGCATATCATTGAAAGAGTCCAAAGTCATCTCGCTGGATGGAAAGCTAATACCCTTATGATCGCGGGTAGAGCTACTCTTATCCAAGCCTCCTCTTCCACTATTCCGAGTTATACTATGCAAACTATGCAGTTACCCTCCAGTGTTTGCGACAAACTTGATCGCATGAATAGAGATTTCCTTTGGGGGGGATACCCCGGATAGGAAAAAAATTCATCTTGTGAATTGGCATGTTGTGTGTAAAAGCAAAGATAAGGGAGGTTTGGGCCTAAGAAAGGCCAAAACCCAGAACTTAGCTCTACTCACTAAGCTTGGATGGAAACTCTCCAATGGGGATGACAGTCTTTGGCCGAACATTCTCCGTGATAAATATTTGAAAAACCACTCTATCCATTCCTGGCCTTGCAATAGACCTGCTTCCCGCACATGGCGAAGTATCATCCACATTAGAGATGTCCTCAAAAGAGGAACTAAATGGACTATTGGTAATGGAGAATCTGTGGATTTGTGGAGAGATTGGCGGTGTGGACCTGGCCCCCTTGCGGATAGATACCCGGGGCTTCACATGTAGGGAAATATAAAGGTGGCTGAAATTATTGAAAACAACACTTTGGAACCTTTCTTCCATTGAGCACCTTGTGGATGATGGTATGTGTGATGAGATTTGCAATGTCATTCTTCCCATGTTTTCTCAAGCTGAGGATCACCCCTCGTGGGTGGACTCCCCCAATGGAAACTGCTCTGCATTTATTGCGTATGATTTCCTTAATAATGAAAGTAATGACACGAAGGGGTGGAAGTGGTTCTGGAAAATGCATATACCTCAAAAACTTAAAACTTTTCTTTGGCTTATTTTCCATAACAAACTTCCCACCAACATCCTTCATGTGACTAGAGGAATGCACACTTCGGACCTCTGTCCCTGGTGCAATGCTTCCCCAGAGAGCTTACATCATTTGTTTAAAGATTGCCCTAAAGCTATTGACCTCTGGGGAAAACTCCCTTCGGGTCAGGTTATGAGAGGTGGCACTGGAAGCTCCACTAATGACTGGATTTCGCGCAATCTGAAAAAGAAAAAGGTTTTACATGTTGGCAATAAAATTCCTTGGAACATCCTTTTTTGTACCACACTTTGGCAAATCTGGAAAGACCGAAATAAAAAGAGTTTTGATAATATTGATTTGGTTCCAGATATGAGCTCCAAACTTCTAATTTCTTATGCGCTTGAAATCGTGGAGGCATTCAGCTCACCTCTCATCCCTGGCCCTGCTATAAACCGACTAATTTCTTGGACTCCTCCTATTACAGGAGGGCTAAAACTCAACGCTGATGGAAGTTGGTACAATACCAATTACAATGCAGGTTTTGGGGGTCTATTTCGCGATGCTCATGGAGATTGGCAACTGGGTTACTACGGGAAAATGCTTGCTGCATCTAGTCTGGAAGCTGAAATTTGGAGTATGTTGACACCCAAATTTCGCCCGACCACTCGGGATTTTAACATTGAACGACGCTAATTTCACCGTATTTATCTACGCGTCGCAGCAAGAATTTTAACTGTATTTGGGTCTCCATTGGACACCGGCAGAGAGCTCAAACGAAAGCATTACGGAGTATTGTGTGTCGCGTGAGCGCATGACATTGGATCATTTTCTAGACCGACACTCCTAACCGAATTTCTCCATAAACACACTATGCCAAATTTCACTTATTAGCGGCATTTTGACAAATGCCGGAAAAGCCACCACAAATGCCAGAAAAGGGCATTACCGGCATTTATTACATATGCCGTCTATACAACAAATGCCGGGAAAAGTCATCACAAATGCCGGGAAAAGTCGATTATTTTATTAGGGAAAAAAATGCCACGTGGCACCCATGTGGGGGCCACGTGGCAGCCACTTGATGCCTGCATGGCACCCACGTGGCACACACGTGACAAGCAAAATTGGGGACAAATTGCTCGCCCCAGGAATTGAACCCGTGACCTTCACTCCCTCGCGTGCGCGCACTACCAATTGTGCTAGCACACATTTGGTTCCTAAAGGTCAAACAAAAATATTTATAGTATAGAATAAAGAATTTTCGGAAATTTAACTATTCCAAAAAATGTCGGGAATAGTACTTTTTCCGGCATTTCAACAAATGCCAGGAAAAGTGACTTTTTCCGGCATTTATTGAAATGCCGGGAATGGCCCATTTTCTTGTAGTGACAATTCAATTGTGCCATTGTCAAATAATAAACAATTCAATTGTTTATGTCGGTGGAGGGCAATAAGGAAAAGAAAGAAAGTAGCAGACGGCTGGGAAATGGGAGAAGAAATGAGATTTTAATGGGGAGTCATTTTGACGTCAGATTTTGCCCTACGAGTCACATATCAAGTGGATAATTACATGCACCATACCAAATTATTCGGGGAATTAAAAGAGGAAGTTGGACTGTTCCTCCACCTCAATCGGACTTCGTTTTGAAAATTAAAATTAGTCGAGATGATTGGACTTCGTTTTCAAAATTAGTCGAGATGATTGCAATCGGACTTCGTTTTGAAAATTAAAATTAGTCGAGATGATTGGACTTCGTTTTCAAAATTAGTCGAGATGATTACAATCGGACTTCGTTTTGAAAATTAAAATTAGTCGAGATGATTGGACTTCATTTCCAAAATTAGTCGAGATGGATGATTGCAGACCCGGTAGAACAAATGGTGGACCAATTTCACAAGATATTCAATGCTGCAATTTGCAGAACACAATCAATTCGGCCATTCACATGTCAGTGGAGAAAATAATGTGCCGACAACTCCCTTAGGCCACATGTCGACTTCTGGTTCACCCGATTATACTCCTATTTCAATCTCAGCCGCTGACTCACTTCCCAGCTCATCTTGTGCTCGCGCTACACCGGATCAACATCTCTCGGCCGACACTTTCTCTGCCTATAAATGGTAGCAGCTTTGCTGCATGAGGGCGGGAAAAAAAAAAGGGAAAGGAAAATCAAGAAAAAAAAAAAAAGGAAAATCAAGAACAAGAAAAGGAAAAAAGGCTCTCACCCTCTCTCTCTCATTTCTCTGTGATCCAAAACCCAAGTAGGAAAAACGCCCTCTCCTTCTTCACTCTGTCCAATTTCAAAACCAGTCCAGAAAAACAAGAGCTTCAAGCTCAACCAAAAAAAAAAAATGCCTCTGCTTCGCTACATAAAAAAAAACCACAAAGCCTTTGCCTTAGTCCAAAGCCCACGAAAAATCCAGTCATCTCTTTTCAATTACAGTCCGACCGAGGTCTTGTAATTTGTCTTTTTCTACGCGACAACGTTAATATAGCTTGAAAATGGTGGAACTGAATTCGGCACTTTTTCAAGTTATATTTTCGTCTAGCGTACACATTTCAAGTCAATTGCCACCCAAGGTGAGCACCATGTAATCCGGCACAGGGGGCATTCCCCCCTTTCAATTTCAAAACCAATGATTGAATTTTTTTTTTTTTATGTATATATTGTTTACGGAACCTCAAGGTAGCATGTGACCGATTGATGGCGATTTTCAAAGTAGTCTATAAATCGAGTCCCGGCGATAAAGGATTCCGCTCCCTTAAAAATCAGAAGTAAGATTTGCAATTGGTCGGTTTTCCCCTGGCAAATCTTATTTCTAGAAAATAAATAAAAAATCAACGCATTGATAATCCATATGTCGAAATCTGAAAACGCGAGACGCAGAAGGTGGGAACCCACCCGAAACATGCTCGGACCTTTAGATTCTGACATATGAATTTCAGAATAATTTAATTTCCTGTATTCTTTTATTATATTATTTGCCAAGAATATTTAATTGAAAAAGGCTAAAATTGAGAAAAGCGCTGAACAGACGACGTGGGGTGCCTAACACCTTCCCCACTCGCAGAAAATCCCGAGCCCATCTCTGATTTTGCAAACCAATAAAAGAGAGTCAATTTCAAGTCCGTTTGAAAGAAGAATTTGCTCAAATGGAAGAAAATAAAAAAAAGAAAGTTAAAGCCGTTGTTTAAATTTTATTTGAAGAACAGCTTTAACAGGTGACCTGACACACCGGAATTCAATGTTAGGTGGCGACTCTGAAATTTTAATAAAACAGCGAGTCACAGCTGCAAACCTCATAATGCACAATCGTCGCATTAAAAAGTCATGATTTTGAAAGCGTCGCCAATATGCCCACCGAAGTGGAGCAGGCCAGCGGCCGGTAAAAATCAGGGCGCGACAAAGTATATACAGGGGCCTCACTATCATCCTGGAGAAAGGGTTAACCAATGTTCAAATAGAATCAGATTCCGAAACAGCGGTTAATCTGTTCAATGAAGGATCTACTGTCAACCATCCTCAAAGCAACCTCTTGAACGACGGGAAGTATCTCCTTAATCGCACCAGCAGCAAACTCTCCCACATTTATCGTGGAGCAAATGAATGTGCAGACTGCTTAGCTCACTTGGGAGCAAGCCAAGTTGAAGACCTTGTGGTAACTTCCAATTCACCTTTGGAAGTTCGGGAATTCATTATCAGGGAGAAGCTTAACCTTCGCCATGTTCTTGATTAACTCTCTGTTTAATTCCTTCTACCCTATGTTTAGTTCTATGTCTATTTGGTGTTGTAACAAACTTCCGGCACGCTTGATGCGGTTTGTCGCTTTTCCTTAGCTTTTAATATATTTCCGAAGTACCAAAAAAAAAAAAAAAATGGAGGAAGAGGTTAATGCTGATAGGGAGTCTTCGGTTCTTGACAATTTGGACGATGATGCCTGAGATTTTGAAGACTTGAATGACGGTTCTTCACTCTCTTTGGAGTTTTAATCAATGGTGGCTCTTTTGATTTCTTTGTTCAATTTTGGGGTTTAGTGATCTTTCTGTCTATTTTGTTGTTTTGGTCTTCGATTTCTAGTAGGGATGCTTCGGCTAGGTTTGATTGTTGATGTTTCTCAATGGTGTTTCTTTGGCTGTTTTGGTTTAGGGTTTCGGTTCTCTTTTTGGTTGACGTCTTGCGCGCCTTCCTTTTTTCTGAATCTCGGGTGGCGTTTTGCAGGTGTGCCCTTGGTCCTTTTAATCTTTGTGTCCTTTCCAAAGATTAATCTCTTTCTTCTATTTATCGGAGAAAAAAAAACATGAAATTGTGCAGTTTGGCAGGAAATCCAAAAAGAATATCTTGAATATGTTCATTAACATGTCTTTTATTTTTTTGTACTTTCATGTTGAATTTAGTTAGACCTTACTATTCGTATAGGTTTTTATAATGTGAAATAAGCATGTATGCTCAAGATGCAAGTAATGCACAACTAAAACCTTTGCACGCCACTAAAATTGATATAATTAACTTTGAGATTTTTCAATGAATGATATGGGCCAAAATTAAACATACACATTATATAAATCAATGTATACGACTAAACATTAAAATGATTCACACTTCATGCTATTCATCTGAAATCTAGATGAAAAATCAACAGTCTTTTCGCGTCTTAAGGCGCTTAACAATTCATCTTCAAGTTTTTGAAGAAACGATAGCATAAAATTATGGCCATTTTGCACTAAATCTCACTATGTAACTATAGTAAGGACCCCCTTCTAATAAGGGACCCTTATTTAACTTTCCATGCGGACCTAGGGGCATTTTTGACTTTCCAGATCAAATTTCGACGATCCGATCCGCTCAATATTTTTAAAATGTGTTTTCAAGGGCCTACGCGAAGAATCTCCGAAAAAAAATACCCGGAAGGGCTTGATCTGAGCAGTTTCCGATAAAAACTGTCTATGTATAGTTTTTATCGGAAACTGCTCAGATCAAGCCCTTCCGGGTATTTTTTTCGGAGATTCTTCGCGTAGGCCCTTGAAAATACATTTTAAAAACATTGAGCGGATCGGATCGTCGAAATTTGATCCGGAAAGTCGAAAAAGGGCAGGTCCGCATGGTATTTTTAAATAAGGGTCCCTTATTGGAAGTTTATTGTGTAACTATATACCTAAAAATCTAATTTTGGTTGCAAAAATAAACTAGTCACAGTTGGCTTAATTTAGTTCAGACAAGAAACCTAGGTAGTCCTATTTTGTGACCAAATCTCTTGACATCCTCTTGGACCTGCTTTCTGAATTCACCAAAGCTAAACTGTCTATAAACTGAAGGCTCAACACAACTCTGTATGATAGTGTCATATGATGGACAGAAGAAATATGCTGTAGAGAACCTCTCCGCGAGCTTGTTGGTCACAACCCGGTGCTCAACACTCCTATAGTCCCCATTGCTCCATGCCTGCATCACATAGTATATACAAAAACGAACAATGACTGATAGCAAAAGCATGATGAACGTATTGGTCGATACTAAAAACATTGATGATAATTTTAACCTGTCCAAACAAACCTGGTCATAAAACCAAAATATTACCTGAAATAAGTCGCCGATGTTGATGATCAGAGCCTCTTGATTCGGTTTAACAGCAATCCATTTCCCATCTTTGACTAATTGCAGTCCTCCAATTTCATCTTGATGCAATATCGTGAGGAAATCGCTATCGGTGTGTGGCATCAACCCGAAGACCCCAGGAGATATTGGACATGGTGGGTATCTGTTCATTCGGAGATAACAGGAACTGGGCAAACAATTTTCTTTGAAAAAGGTGGAGTTGTGACCTATTTTCTCTGCCAAAATTTCAGCAAGCTTTTGTGCTAGGTCTGAAACTGCTGTGGTGAACTGTTCCATTGTTGAACTGATAATACAATACTCCAAAGAAAGTTATCAGTTTGGTGAAAACCCAAAATATCTAACACAAAACATCTAACATTACAAAAAGCATGTCAACATTGTCAAGAGAAAAAAATAATGCAGGAAATAGCACATTCTTTTTTTAATTGTTTATGGTATTGGGATGGTTTTTGTCAGTTGGTAGTTGAAGATTGACGTGCGAAAGTTTGCAAGTAGTGGCATCATTTGGGTCAAATACAATGTCACCTACCAATGAAGAATCCAGTTAAAGTGAATGTGTGTTGTCTATACTAAGCCAAGTATATTTTACTAATGCTGTTAAAAAAAAAGAGTATATTTTACTAAAACCCAAAGGGGTTGTGGTGGTGGTTGATTGACTTAATTAGCCAGCGAGACTTACCATTCTCAAAGTCGTACGGTCAGACTTACCATTCTCAAAGTCGTACGGTCAATTTCCCTCTGTAAACATATATAATATAATATGAGGGTTTTTTCCTGAGAAGAATTAAAAGTATAGACGCTTTGTACGCCACCCTAAAGTCATTAAAAAGAAAAGTAATATACCTAGCTGGGTGCAATGTGGGAGTATATAAATTGATAAGTGCTTAATTGTGTCCAATTAAGCTTTTGATGTGTTTGTAGCATTATGAATGGTTAGACATAAAGTGCAAAAGGGACCTTTAGGAGTGATCCAGTAGGCCAGAACCTCTCAGCATCGGTTATCCGGACAACGGTCATGGTCGTCCGGACAACCCAAGTGTATCTCGTCGCCATAAAAGGTGGAACTTGCAGTCTACTTCACGGACCATTAATCTCGTCGCCACCCAAGCCCTGTTTCAAGTGTTTTTACAACTTTAAGGTTTTCAAAAAGTTAAAATCATTTTTACACATTTCAGTCCCTCATGGGTGAGTACTTTCGAACCAACTTTGGTAATCGAAATTGTTCACTTTTTGAAACTCATCGAGAACATTAGTGCTGTGAAAAATTATGTTACTCGAATTTTGTTTTATGTAATTTCGAAACACCTTAACCCTGGTAAAAGAAAAATGAAAAAGATTGCAACAGATGATCTAAACTTATTAATTTCACAATATAAATTTTTTGAAAACCTATCAAATAACATCCGATCAACATAATTTTGACAAGATTTGACATTTGACATTCTGAATAAACTACTACGGAGTAGTATTTAAACCGAAAGTGAATGTTTTGATCATTAAAAATAGTCCAAAGTGTCAGAAAGGATCCCTGTAGGTTCAAGTCGTTTAGTCATAGAAATGGACCTCTTGACCAGCAAACGGTCCTTAGAGCATCGACTCTCTAAAAATGTTGGTTATATAATAAAAAGAGTGTTAAAAGTAGGATGTTGTGTCTTAGATAGAGAGCGCGAAAGATGTACATTTGACATTTGCAGGGATTTTGTTAAAGTAACAAAAAAAAAAAAAAGGAATTAATTGAAGTTGGACCCATGGTATCAACTTCTTTCTATGGTGCTTTTTGTTG
This sequence comes from Vaccinium vitis-idaea, assembly GCA_963854785.1. Classification (NCBI taxonomy): domain Eukaryota; kingdom Viridiplantae; phylum Streptophyta; class Magnoliopsida; order Ericales; family Ericaceae; genus Vaccinium; species Vaccinium vitis-idaea. Next base: position 20,456,540 of record OY978216.1, on the reverse strand, counting down.
TTTTCGTCAAAGGGCCTCTGTCTCTCTCTCTCACTCCCTCTCCCTTAAATGGGACCCACACACCAAAATAAAAAAACAAAAAAACCACTACTATCCGAGTCATAGGTACATAAGATGCTCTAATGGAGAGAAAAAGAGACTTTTTGTTGTTAGTTGACTTAGGGCATCTCTAGTACACTATCTAAAAAAGTTTTCTAAAGTGTTCTAACTAGTTATTAAGAAAAACTCAAAAAATGATCTCTAGTGCACAAAAATTGACTCCCTAAAATCCTAGGTGGCACCACTCACTACCTAAAGTGCCCTAAGTGACTACCTAAATTTGGGAAGAGACTTAAGCAGAGAGAAAGAGGAGAGAGATAGAGAGAGAGAGAGAGAAGGGAAGGAGGAGAGAGGATAACTTTAAGGAGAGAGAGAAGAGAGAAATGAAAGACTTAAAGTTAATATTGAACATTTTCAGGGAGCCCCATTAATGTGCATTTCTCCTTAACTAGCTAATTAAGTTCTTATCACACAAAATAGGGTCCCACATGTGCTTAGGTGTACACTTTAGCAAATATTTTTTAGGTAGTGCACTAGAGATGCTCTTAGTCAGTCAAAATATTGACACTAAATGAGCAAAAAAAAAACATTCAAATGCAGATGTTCTTGGCTGTGTTTGGTTAGATAGTTTAGTTTAGTTTTGATGATGTCAACAGGTGTAATGAGTGGAGAGAGATAGAGAGAGAAATGAGGGAAATGATGATATCATCAAAACTAAAACTAAAACTAAACAGGAAAACGAACAATGTTTTGGGGTCAAACTGTCTGGCAAGGAAAAATTATTCATTGCTTGTGGGGCACGGGGGATTGCCACGGACCTCTGTTGCACTACATGTTGTAGTGGAATTCAATGCAAAGTGTATATGAACTACAAACCACACCAGAAGATGTGATGGAAAAGGGGCCTAAGACACCACGTGGCTGTGCGGTTGATGCCCTTGGGCTACAAACGAAAAGCCGAGCCAATGCAAATGAGCTGAGCCTTTTTTTAGCTGAGCCGAGCATTAGGGTACTGAGCTCGGCTCGTTTATGACACAAACCTAAAAAACTCGAGTCTAACAAACCTAAAACCGCTCAATTATAAAACAATTAGAGCCAAGCATCAAGCTGCTCGTGAGCAACTAGCAGTCCTCCCCGAGACAACTGGTGCGATACTGCAGTATTTCTGAAAAACAAGGTGTCAAATCATTTGTGAACAAGCACTCGTCTAGCCAGTAGACAGACTTTCAAGTTGCAGCTCATCCAACAATTGGACCTTCACGTGAGGTTGACGTAATTCAGGCCAGAGAGAGAGAGAGAGAGAGAGAGGGAGGAGCATGCTTAAAAATGCACTTACGTGAAGGTGCTGTAAGGGTGTCAATTTCCCAAGTGGGTGTGTGTAGCTGCTGTGGCAGCAGCTGGGCCAAGGGAGTGCATGTTTCTTGGTACTGTCGAACTATAATAAGAAAGAAACTTGAAAAGCAAATCTGAGGTACACCTCAAACAAGGGAGAACTTGACACGTATCAGCTTTTCATAACAACTGTAACAAACACGATAGTACTGGACTATCACAAGATGCTGCTATAACACTTGCTAGCTGTGTGTGTCTCCTAACATTACCATGTGATGCAAAAGCCAGACAAATCTGTCTCCGTTTATTCTTTTGACAATCGGATGTCTAGGTCAGTTTGTGTGCATCTCGACTAATTTCGAGGCCCTGGAGATAACGACCAAACATAACTTCCGATGGCCCCAAGATTATACTAACAAGGAGAATCGAACTAAGAACTGGGAGCAAAATCCTAACTCTCTTTCTTTCCCAACATTCATTCATCTAGTCTCAACAAGTTAACCCAAATCAAGATTTGCATATTTGAGTTTTAACTTGTGGGTATCTGGATACGAAACGGTATTGGTGATACAATCATATTAATCATTTTGATATATGCCCTGACAGTATCTATTAGCTCATCAGTAATGGATTGCTAGCATCGAAAGCTCAAAATCTAATTGCGTAATACTAACTCTCCTTCCGTTCTAAATTGTAAATGATTGTTGTTGATAAAAGGGTTATTTTAGAAGATTGAATAAATCTTTATTTGACTTTTCAAAAAATAGCAATTTGGAACATCCCAAAATAGTATAAGAGACAAGCAAATTTAAAATCTTGGGAGTACTTGACAATCAATAGTTAGAACCAAGATGAACATATATACATAATCATTGTCTAAGTTCGAGGTGAAATGGCTTCCAAATTATATCACTCTTTAATCTATTTGCTAGTGGTCATGAGGGTCAAATGGCTTCCAATTGTTCAATGAATGTACTAAAATGTTCCAATCTAATCCGCTGAAAAACTATCATATCTACCGGAGATTAAAAAAAAAATGCCAGAAACATCTAATCAGTTATTTGGTGAATGGATAAACATTGGTCTTTCTATTGACACTGGATTGATAACATGACGACTCTTTGAACGGTAAGAGTTTAGTTTTATCGGTAAAAATACATTTTTACTCGCCAAAAAAATTATCTTACTGTAAATTTTTACTGTAAAAGAATTGTTTTATTGAGCTGATTTTAAAATTTTCAATCAGAAAGTTATAGTACAGGTAAAACAACAGTAATCGTACATGAAATAAATCCCTATTTATTTCAACCGGTAGTCCACTTGAATTGGTTAATGTACATTTGTTTTTTTTACTACAATTTCCATGTCATACCCAAGCTGTCAAAAAGCAGATTCCAAACTTAGAGAGGATGAATCTTTTCCTACCATTAAATTTGAGTTGTTTGAATTTCTTGTCTCCCTAATGCCTAGCAGTTTTACAAGATAGTTTCTATTTCAACTACTTCGATCATAATCTATAGTTTTTGGGAGAATTCTCTGGATGCTTCAATTGACATAATTCCAAAAAACACTTGTGTTTTAGCTGTTTTTAAATCTAATTGGTCCAAAATAATAAGATGACTTAGAATTTCAAAACACATTTTAGTAAGAGAAGGACCAAAGCTATTTACCTACATATGACACATCTATCTCTTGAAAAAATCTTCCTCCTTTTTTCTATTTTTTGTATAATATATGTGTATAGCATAGGTTGATGTTAGTGAGACATGGACACATGGTACAGTCCATGAAAAGAAAAAGTGAAAATGTAAATGAAAGTGTATCCGACGGGTGAGATCCACCCGATACAGGTGGATCTCATCCGTCGAATGCACTTTCATGTGCATTTTTATAGTTTTCTTTTCATGGACCAAACACTTTCCCGATGTTAGTTCTTATATACATCAAATAAATCTTGGAACACGTGAAGGGGCTCCAGGCTAGAAAAATACCCCGTCCAAATCATTTTAAATGAGTAACAGTCCAAGAATTTAGATGAAAATAAGTGAACGTGTAGAAGTAGAACAAGGACTCGAAGTCTCGAACTACTACCCAAATAAAAAAAGAGAAGACTTAGTCCATAGGAACAAAGATACATGAACAAATCCTTAGCGCCAACCCAGACAAAAAACATTAACAATGAATATGGTTACTTGTGCGTGGCATGATCTATGCTAGGTTCTCTGCAGGTGAGTAGTTTGAGGCCTTAAGGTTTCAAAAATCCACCGACACGAAAACTCCGGTACTACAACGGTTTTTGAGCCTTCTGATACCATTACATCCGGATATACCGGTAGGATAAAAATCGGTTCACAGATGTTGCGGCCAATCTATCGGTCTGTTTCCGATTCATGAATGTTACAGTTAATACTCAAATGTCATAGGTGATGTAGGCATTTTTTTTTTGGTAATAAATGACAATTAAAATAATTTATGGTCGTTACAAATGATTCTCGTTATTTATCATTCGATACTCCCGATATCGTTACATGATAACTGTTAACGTTACGTCTTCTGAAACTGTTATTTAAAACTTTGCTTACTATGTCATATGCAGTGTATCACCTATTATAACAGGTCAAGCATGAGAGTACTGGTGAGACCACCCAAAACATTGACTACCTAAACATTGAAGAAGGTGTTATTTAAAACTGTTAAGTGTTACCTGAGAGTACTGGTGAGACCACCCAAGCCAGAAACATCAGCCAAAGGAACATGAAATGCTTCAGACCAAGATACCTGGCCAAGGCAGGTAGCCGAAGGAGTACCCCACCGGTAACAACCCACTGAGAAATTCAAACCCTCGTCGTTAACCTTCTCGCGAAACGACCTCTTGAACGCCTTCACCTGCTCACATCTCATTTGCTCAAGAATCTCCCGAGGAATCCCATGGTTCACAACTTGGAAAAACCCCCATTCCTTGGATGCCGCGGCTATCTCTCTCTTGCAATCTTCTCTCTCCACTTCCCCGCGGTTTAACCGGCTAAGGTCGATCACCGGTAGCTCGCGCTCCTCTATGATCTCGAGGACATGGCTATCGGAGATTTGCTTTTCGTCGATATTGGAATCGTCGAAGAGAGCTTTGTAAGTGGCTTGGAATGGTGGTTCTGGTGATTCCATGTCCAGATGCTGGAAATGAAGAAGACTTGAGCAATGAGAAGAAGAGAGTACTGGAAGATTTAAATAAGGACTTTTTTTTGTGTTTTTCTAGGAGAATATTGTCGGGAGGTCGAGGTTTGGTATGGAAAATATGAGGGAAGAGGATTTAGGTGGGAGAATAAATCAAAAGGGGTTTTTTTTTAGTGTAGGGGTGTTTTGGGGTGTTTGTTGTGTGAAACCTAGAAATGTGAAACAAAGAAAAGAATGGGAAAACCATGTTTCGGCATGTTTCTTCTTTGTTTCGTCGACGATGAAAACGTTGCTGTGTCTCCTTTTCAACGTTTGTGGACTTTGGAGACAAATGTTTGTTGCATGTCTTTAATGTGTCGCGAGAGAGAGACAGTTAAAAAAATATAGAGACAAAGGAATCCGGGTGTGTTGTGCAGATCCCGGCCATCCGAGTCATCGGATGGATGACTCAGATTTCATCTCAACTGCTTTGCATTTGAGTCGTTCATTGCCGGGCGTGATGAGATGAAATTTCGGCCATCTATCCGAGTAATGGATGGTTCAGATGTGCACAGCACGGTAGAGAGAGAGAGACAGAGAGGGGGGGAGAGAGACAGAGAGGTACTTGGGCCTAAGGCCCGGATTCCTAATGGACTCTATTAGAGGGGTTACGTAATATGCAAGGAGGTAAACCAAAAAAGGCGCACACTTCATATGGTGACCGCCAGTTTTTATCTTATCGTGACCAAATGAAAACAGAAAGTTAATCCAACATTATTTTGATCGGTAAAGTTACAGCTATGTTCCATTTGTAATGGACCTTACATTTCCAGATCATAGATCTATTATAAGCCACACCATTAGCATATCAAATCTATATAACTTTTTTGGGTGGAGTTTGTTCAAGGTATTAAAAAGTCTACTCCAAGAACTTGCATAAATAACACTTTCGCCCCTACACTTCACATTAGATGTTATTTTGAACCGTTTACTTTCAATTTAAACATTTTAACCTTCTTAATTTATGCCAACTCGCAATGTCCCCCCTTCAGTGAATAAAACCGGTAAATTCATTACGAAAATTCGTCGCATAATTCCCATGTGACCAAATTAAGAGATAACTGTTGGTTTCGAATAAACCATTGCGGAAAGATACGGTTTCAAAAATTGTCTCAGATCTACTTCTTACATACACGTAAAGTTTCATAAGGAAGGGTTATAGTTATACCTTTCATTACGAAAATTCATAATTGTTGGTAAATTCATTACGAAAATTCGTCGCATAATTTGCATGTGACCAAATTAAGAGCATAACTGTTGGTTTCGAATAAACCATTGCGGAAAGATACGGTTTCAAAAATTGTCTCAAATCTACTTCTTACATACACGCAAAGTTTCATAAGGAAGGGTTATGGTTTTACCTTTTAAGTTCAAAGAACTGACGCCTCCTTGCACACCAAAGATCTTCAATCCTATGACCAAGAGAACAATAGCCAAACCGGTTTGTGGGAACCGTAGAATTTTTCCTTCCTCTTTCTTCTCTCAACTCTCTCTATACACTTTTTTGTTGTGACTCTTTCCAAGAGAGATAGAGATGGATATATATATATATATAGGGGAGTGGATTTCTTGGCCAACAATTTAACTTTAAATAAATTTAATGCTATCTCTAATTATTGGGCTATGATTGGGACTTATGGGCTTTTTTACTACTAGCTAAAATTGGGCTTATCCTCCCTCATCTCTATGAGTGGTGGCCCAATTAAACTGCAATTAATTCAAGGGATAAGCACAGGTCGGTCTAGTTTTTTGGCCCTGTGCACGACCAGCCCCACCTTTTTTGAGAAAAAGTACTGCCCACTTCTTTTGGACCCAATGCACGCCCTTCCTGACTTCTCACAGCATGTCCAACATATTCTCTTCTCCTCTCTCTGTCTCTCTCTCCCCCCTTCTTACGGTACCCTATGAAAGTGCCTAAACTTAAACCCTAGAGTACCCTATGAAAATGCATAAACTACTACAACCCTAAAATAGGAAAGTGCACCCTAAACCTAAACCCTATGGTATCCTATGAAAGTGCCTAAATCTAAACTCGTACAATACCCTAATGAAAGTGCCTAAACCTTCAAAACCATATGAAAGTGCATAAACTTCTAAAAGCCTATGAAACTGTATGATACTCTAAGTGTCTAAACCCAAAAAAAAAAAAAAAACATGACTGACCTTAATGGTAATTAAAAAAGAGTGATTGACCTTAATGGTAATAAATACTTATTTTCTTACCTTAATGGTAATTTATTCTTAATTCAACTATGTAATTATGTCTGAACTCTAGGCCTTAGGAATTAATATATAATTACCTGTTAAATGTTAGTACCATAGTATCATACCCCTTCACCATGCAATGTCCATAAGCATCAATTGATCATAATCAAATATTGTCAAACCAAAACATGTTTATATTTTGATTCCATTGAATACTAGTTCACTCACTTTTCGTCTAGGAAAAAATTCTAACGAACTTTTCATTAAAATGAGTAGAACTGGATTCCAAAAACTAATCCAGCACTAACTCAAAAGGACATTACACTCTATAATAAAATAGAGAGTGAATTCCATTTTGAAACTAATCTTCTCACGGTCCTAATATAAATCACCCAACTCACCAAGCTGTTGATCAAGTAAGACCTCACTCATTGGATAATCAAAGTGACATAGGATAGAAACTTGAGTTCATTAATTTCCTCATGATTGAGGGTGAATTACAATTAGCATAATAAGATTCACACTTAGTATGACTGTCATTAAAATAGTGTGACTCTTATGATGGTCGTTCAATTTATTTTGAATGCATCAACGTATTAACTTGAAGTCTTTCACTTTAATAATTAAGATGGATTATTCTGTCTTATTGAAGTTAATCATGTTGCAGTTGGCTTGATAGATAGTCTACTTCTGAATAATTTAAACTACAAGTAATTATGATTTATATCTCCAATATGAAAATCACATTCACACAAATAAATCATATTTAATGTAATTTAGGACTTTTGTATTTATCTCGTGAACTAATAATATTCGTCTCATGAACTATATCTATTGTATGAATACATTTTATAATAATAAAGTGAAATTCTAACTATTAATCCAAAATAACAAATTTATTAGTTCTGAGGTCATTAATCCCACAATATCTGCCTTCGTTCAACCGTTTCCTCTTCACACCCACTCGCTATTTCCTTGAAACAATACAGTAATGGCATCAAGGTCGTTTTTAATCTTAATTTATGGGTATTAAAATCTTTCTAAATTTTTTTGCTTCACACTTTATACTCTTAATTAGGTCATGTAATGGTTTTATTAATAGAAGAGGTACATTGCACACGTTGTACACTTTTACCGTCGAAAATTCAAACTATTCAAGATTGGCAGCTCTATTATAGTTTGTTTTAGATCTATTTGCCTGATTGTAAAACTTGTTGAGTTTTTAAATTTTATACCTCTACTTTTGGAACTCGCTTCTACTTTTTAATGTGCTTTCTACGAATGAGGTGAGATCCCTCATTTGTGTACTCCATAAATAAATGTAACAAAAAATATACTAGAACATACGAACCAATTTAATTAAGTGAGTACGATATGCGGATCCGGAGTGGGTGCTACGTGGTAAGTGTCGTGCGGCAAAATTACGTAGTTTGCTTGATTTTTGGGCACATCTCCAAAACTTCCAAAGGCCTTGTTTAGAGGAAGAAAAAAAGAACACTACAAAGTGCCTAAACCTTAAACCCAAAGTGCTTAAATCCAAGTGCCTAAACTTATTATACTCTATCACAAAGAGCCTAAATTCCCTAAAATTGAACCCCAAAATTAACTCTCCAAACAGAGCCCTAGGAAGCTTTAGAAGTGTACCAAAAAAATGAGCAAAACAACGTAGTTTTGCCGCACATCACGGCGCAAAGCACCTACCGCACAACATCTCCCCCGGATTCACGATATGCACGCTTTTCCGTTAGGATAATCCTACGGGTACAGAGGGTTTGGTACAGAAAATGTACCGAGCCCTCTCGGGGACCCACTTTTGGTCCCACACGAGTGATCCGAACCGTTCATTGTTCTTAGAACATTTTTCCGAGGGGCCCCACCAAAAATCAGCTCGATCGGACGGTTAGAAGTGCTTGAACCAAAGTCCCACCGTTTCAAACAAAATACGGTTTGGATCACTCTTGTGGGTCCAAAAGTGGGTCCCCGAGAGGGCTCGGTACATTTTCTGTACCAAACCCTTTGTACCCCAGCAGGGTCCTTTCCGTTACCTTGAACTTATAACATTTTGAGCATAAGTTCATGAAATTTCACAACATTTGAGCGCTTTAGAATTTATATGACACGAAATATTCATAACATAGAAGTGATATGAACTATATATACAGGTTCCCGCTATGAATTTGCGTGCTAATGTGATGAATCTCTACGAAAGTTATGAATTGACGATTAATACTGTAAGTTTTAACGCAAGATATCACTCCCTCCATCCTATTTTTGCGGTCTAGTTTTATATTTTTGGCTTGTCTCTTAATCTTAATAAGTGTTCATTTTAAAAGAGTGAAAGTTGGTACAATTTCGATTTCGCCCAGAGTAGATTTTAAAGAATATCCCCCAAAAAAATCGAACGATAATATTTCCATAAAGAACAATATTTATTGGAAGTTACAATATCTAAAATTTAATGATAAGTTCTCTATCGAAAAATGAATTTATGAAATTGAACACTTAAAAAGGGACGAAGAAAATAGTATAAAATCAAGATGATTCAATGAGTTTGTACCGGTATGCATCCAATTAGGAGTGTGAATTGTATCATTTCTTTCTCATGTAGCAAAGCAACATATATACACGTCTAATTGCTGGATAATGTTTCCAACACCGCTCATTTTCTAAGGACAATGAAAACATGAAAGCCCATAACATAAAGAATCTATTTGATCAGAAATATATTAGCTCTTTAACTAAAATATCCCACCAGATGGGTATTTCTTTATAAATATTCTAGTCAAATAGGCAACAGGAGAAATCAAGAGATCTAGTGGCTTCTAAATAATATCAAGCCATGAAAAAACAAATGCCAACCTCTTTTGGTTGTTTTGTTTTAGTGTTGATTGTTTTGTTGTCTCCTTGTCAGTTTTTCAATCTTGTGGGTCTCGAGAGACAGATGGTTATCGGTCAGGTGAGGTGCTAACTTCCTTCCAATCCCAATCCTCGTTTTGATGCTTTTTCTCTTGTCCCGTTTAATCTTGTATCTTTAATATATGATTAATAAAATCTTTTTTGCTGTTAAAAAAAAATGAAAAGCCAAATGCAAACCTAACTAAATTACCCCGTAAATGAATATAGAGTATATGTTTGTCTCTCTCGAACCGCCCCCATGTATGTATGTATCTAAAATTTTGGGTACAATATATGAATCTAGCCACAAGTAAAAGCATCTAGGTTGAGGATATAAAAATAGTAATTAAGATTTTTAGTCTCTCTAATAGCTGTAGTATACAAATTAAAACTGATTCATCTATTTAAAAGTTTAAGCTTTTTAGTAATTTGATAATTAACGATCCAATGGAGAGATGGCTTTTTAATTTTCATTCTTCATATATGGACTCGCAACAAATGGAGATGGGTTTCCATTTTCATGTTACAATAAATTACTTTGTATGTATAAGTTAGACTTATATAGAACAGTTACCATGAAAAAGGCATTTAAAACACATTTTATATGATTTTATATCATTTCTTAATAATCCAAAATCCATATTTGGAAGAAAAAGTCAGTATTGGAAGGAATAGAAATGGTACTTTGAAAATTTTCACGTGCTTTTAGATTAATGAAAATTAGGTGTGCTAATGGTCTAGATTAGTCAATTTCTATAGAAATTCTGTAATCAGAAAATTGGGGAATGTTCCAAAGTAATAATAATCGAAACCGGACCATTATAGATACAGAACCCGATATGAACCAAATTGCAAAACCGGCCCGATTCCCGGCTACATACCTTAAACAGTATCAACGAAAGTAAGTACGAAATTGCAGGATGATTCATAGATTTGGACTAAATGATTATAGGAATTTCATTAGTAAACGGAATTTACTATAATTTCCATCCACTAAAACAATTGCCAAAAACAGTAGTACAAACAAAAATAGTAATTGCATTGTGGGTTATTAAATTCAAAAAAGTTTTTTTACCGCAACTAATCCGATGTTACTTTTGACCAAATTAAACAATTGATTTGATATGTGATAAGTTTAAAATTGACCAGGCCAATCCGGCTCACAATATTTCCAAACGCATCAGATAACTATGGACCTCTGGATCCATATCCAAAACAAAGTATTCAAGTAAATTAGGACTCTCCTACACTACCAAAACCCCCATGGGGGTAAAAATAAATGGTCCAACCCTTATTAGGGCTCCCTCTCCGATGGAACAGGAGGACTCCGGTCACTGTACTGTATGAGTGCCGTCCTTCGGTCCTTATCAACATCCAACGATCCGATATCACAGTCTTGGCAGGACTCTATCTCCTATATCGCCTATATAAACAATCCTCACAAGATGAGAATAGGTAACGAACCTCTTGCACCGGAGGGGTGTTGGAAGGCTCAACACCGGTGTCAAGTTCTTCTCTGTAGGTGCAGAAGACCGAGCACGCCAGAAAGTGATTCATCAATATGAATTAGGCTAAACTGGTTTGGCTCGGTTCTAACTGTGATTCATAAGCATAAAAGTAGTAAAACTAATAAACAACTACACTAAAAATATGGGGTTTTGGGCGTTCTCCAAAATAAAAAAAATGGGGTTTGAGTTGCTCTAAAAACATCAAATATACATTTATCTGTATTACCTGGTTTTGATGATGCAATAAAATGCTGTTAGAGTACACCACCATTTCTTCTGAGCAGCAGTGCTGGAGTTCTAGTACAAGCTGTTCCTGCATTCTTACAGAAAATAACAAAAACTTCAGATGGCTCTATACTTTTAATTAAGTGCAGAAATGCTGTGCCACAAAATTAATAAGCCTCAAGGATATTTGCAGATTCGGTTTTTATTTTCTATTAATTTGTTGGATCACTCACGACGAATCTTTCGAGTACTTGTCGGAAAAAAAAAAACGAATCGATCGAGTGCTTAGGTTTTAATTTTCTTGGCACATACATAAGTTTCCAAGTAGTAGAGTACTGTCACTGTGAGGGGAAGAAATGAAGATGAAATTACTTGCATGGCATTGCAGGGAGATGTCTACGTTGACATATGTACTTGTATTTTGCGAAATAAGTAGGAAACACGTCTAACAAAAGGCTATATCTGTTTGTAAGTAAGTTCACCTTGAAACAGATTGAAAGAAACAGATTCGAATACTTATTGGAAACAATGGTACACCGAAAAGAACCAAAAACAATACTAGAAAACAAAAACTAAGGTTTCTTTAAAAGCTACTCCTGCGGTTTCAAATTGCTCGACCTTTTCGGGTAAAGCTGCAATTTGGACCCAAAAGTGAATTTATCAGATTCTTCGGAAAAAATTTACACCGATCTTTTCTTTTAAATGAGATATTTAGCTTTATGTTCATATTTTTGGAAAAGAATTCGAGTTAAAAGATTATTTTTTACATGAAAAAACGTAAATCTACCGAAAAAGATCAAGCGATTTGGGACAGAGGGAATATAACATACCGAAATGCGAAAGCACGCCAAAGAGGGAGAAAGTTTGATCCAATATTATTTTGTCCTACTTGTATAAAACAACAAGAAGAAGTTTGGTAGCTAAGCTAGCTTGAGCAGTTTGCCAGCTTTTGCGTAATGTGTAGGAGAAAGGGAAAGAGAGAGATATATGGTCCTGAAAACTTGGACGGTTGGAGATATTCTTATAGGGGTAAAAGCGTCACCAACCAATCAGTTGCATTATGGCTTGGGGATTAAATGATAAAGCCAGTACAGTGAAGATTGAGAATCTACGTTTATGAGGAGAACACGCTTCACAAAATGCCATCAGAGAAATCCACATCTTGTACCGTACCAGTATACTATTTCAAGCTAAGAAAATGGGTCACTTACTTTTCTCATTAATTTCCTAGTAGTTACAGTATACCCCAGACAAGACATTACATACACAGATAGGGTTAGTCCGGTCGGTTGGTGAATTTGCTCCCCGCACAACTGATCAGGCTTCTATTCTTGGAGTCGGGTTGTAAAAAAAATGATTTCTTGTGAATCCCACAGTTTCGACGTGGATGGCCAGCATTTAGACAGATCGGAGAGAGTATTAGTCGAAGTGAGTGTAAGCTAACCCGGACACCCCTGATCATCGACAGTTTTTTTTTTTCGTCGACAATCTATTGGTTAATATTCAACCAGGTGTAGTGTACCACAAAAAATTAATATCACAACAAACTTCATTTGGTTGTCATTCTTCCAAGTCTCTGCATCCCTTATCTGCGGAATTTAAGAAACAGGGCACATGATCAGAAAAACATGAGCACCAACTGTGATAACCGTATTCCATGTCGGCAGTATCAAAAAAATCAAGGGGTAACATGCTTAGTCTCAAATCAACGTCACCATGTACATATTTCTATGCATTGTTGGAATACCATGTGGCAATGTAAGCATTGAATAACTGAAGGGAATTGGCACTATTAATTACTCCCTCCATCCCATATTTGTTATCCGTTTACAGGTAAGCGTGTAATTTTTCAATTGCATATATCTTTTAATCTATAATGTTTTTTACAATTTTGAAAATTTCGTTTAATAGTACTCATCGAGAACTATAAAACGAGATCCATATTGAATATATATAACATTATACATTTGAACATATAACTATTTTTTTGAGGTCTAGTGAATAGTACAACTGGACAACAAATATGGGACGGAGGGAGTAATTAGCAATGAGGATTTCACAGATGCATGTGGACTTTTTACATAAAAAAAAAAAAATGAAAACAAAAAAGGACATCATTTTTTTTTTATAACTGAATGTTCGGGTAAGTTTACGCGCACCTCGACTATCTATCACCTATTCATGATTTTATGGGACCCTTGGCCCAACAAGACCTCACTAGAAACTATAAAATTCTCTCAATGTATTCATACTAGTGCATGTCCGTGCCTGAAGACGCGGCTTAAGCAATCAATGACAGTGTCCGTGCCCGTGCCCATTCATTAGGGTCCTTAATTTGAATTTCAAAGAGGGGGAAGGAGAGGAGGTAGTGAGAGAGAATGTGGTTTGAATCTCGAAAAGGGGAGAGAGAAAATGTGGTTTAAAATTTTAGGTGGGGTGGGCCGGTGGAGGAAAAGGGTAGAGAGAGAGAGAGGGAATGAGTTGGCAGAGAAAGAGATATAATGTGATATGATGACTGGGAAAAAAAAACTGGGACAAAAACCGCTCTACATTGTAATATAGATTCCATAATTGAATAGTTACTATTGTTTACAATTGAATTGAATAAAATAATTTTCATTTTTCCATCTGATTTCAAGTAAGTTTGCGCTCTTTCATAAAGCGACGTACCACTCTCTTCTCTCTCTCTTTTTGGGCATTTGGTTTTGGCATTTATAAATTGTGATGGCATGTAACTTTGCTTCGGTTTTAATTGAGATCCCCGCAAGTGGGCGGTCAATCCCTAGAATTAGACAAGGTGAGCGTATGGTGGCTTGGACACCTAATGTGATGGCATATATACATAAACTTGGGTTCTATATTATTCAAAATCTCTTAAGTGTTTTGGAAAGTCCAGACAGAGCCTTTCTTCGGTTTTAATTGGGCTCCCCGCAAGTGGGCGATAGGATTGAGCACTAGAATTAGACAATGTAAGCGTATAGTGGCCCGGACACCTGAGTTATATGCTTGCGCCCTTGGATTGTATTCCAAAACTATTACCCCAAGCGTAGGGTTCAAGTCGACGGTAGCATGATACCGGAAGTCCGGGTCGAGTCCTCAGAGACCGAATGCGCAACGCGTGTTGATTTGTTTCGCGAATGAAGGTTTAGCCTTGAAGCGGCAAACTTGGCGTTTGGAGTTGTGGGTGGTGTTCACTTAACTTCGTGAATGACTCGAGATTAAGAAAACTAATTAACAGAAGGCAAGGTTTAGGGGTTCTCAACACCCATGCCTTAGGTCGATTCACTCTCTTCTAAAATGACCGGCTCGGGGATATCGTTAGACTTTCCCGAACGGAAGATTTGGTATTTAAACTCATTTGACTAGAAAATGGTGTCTCTCAAAGAGTAGGATTCTTGTGCCATTTATACAAACATTTTGATTGACATCGCCCGAAGCATCACACGTGCCAAGTGGTCAAGCCCTTGGCTACGTGTGATCAACGGGATTAACAAATCGCAATTTTGATACATAAAATCAACCCGTACTCTTTGATTAACAAGCATAGTTTGCAATATGGCGAGGAGAGTGAATAACCTAAGTCACGAGGGCGAATCACCCCATAACCAAGCCTAAACCGACTACTCGTTCATAGCTACGGAAAACATGACCAAATTTATGAAGGAAATAAAGAACATAATGAAAGATTCTAGAAAGTGATTTTTAATGAGAATCCTAGGTTAGCCTAACACTTTAATTCTTGAGAAAATTAGCAACTAAGGCTATTACTTGGTTTTTCAAAAGAAATGACTAGAAAGGCAAGAGCAAGATTTTACTGATAAAAACGTAAGTAACGTGACCGATATAGAGATATGCTAAGTAGCTATAACATTAAACAACATCAAACTAAAGAGAACATGAAGATTTACTTAAGTTTTTGGAGGGAGATGACTAGAACAACACAATTACTACAAACTTAATGAAAGTGCAAATTAACTAGATTTCTAGCAAGATCTAACCAAGAGCTACAACATTAATTAACATGAAATTAAGGTGAAACCAACACTTACATGAGATAATCTAGTGAGAGAAAGCTTGAAAATAACTCCCATGGAAGAGAGAAGGAAGAGCAAGAAGAACTAGCTAAAACTAACGTGTAAAAGAATGGCTGAGAAGAAGAGAGGAGAGGGTATTTATTCCTCTTATTTTCCTCTCTCTAACAAAGTCAACAAAGCTCTCACATTTTACAAAAACTTGCCACAAATAGAAGGTGCATAAAGTGCTTTAATTTGGCTGATCGAAGGAAGCTGGATCGATCCATGACATACCCGGATCGATCCAGAGGCTGTCGGTGAGAAATATCAAAGGCTGGATCGATCCAGCCTTAATCCGGATCGATCCGGATTCCCCTGTTGCTGTCTGCGAGCTAGGTGGATCGATCCATGACCCCTCTGAATCGATCCAGAGTTGCTTGTTGCACCATTGGATTATTTTTCAGCAGTGGATCGATCCACTTTGTTTCCCGATCGATCCAGAATGGGCTGTTTAAGACTTGAGGTGAGACGGATCGATCCAATACACCCCTGGATCGATCCAGATTAAACTGCTGGGCTGTTGCACAAAGGTGGATCGATCCAGCTTCATAATGGATCGATCCAAGCTGTTCTTGATTGTGCCTTGGCCTTTCTTGGTCACTCCCTCGGATGTTCGCACTTCCGGACTTCCTTCTAAACACGTAAATGCGTCGTTTGACCCTCGGGGGAGGTGTACCTTGGACTCATGCATACTTGGTTACCCCCGGACCTCACGTGAAGTTCTTGTGAACGTGAAGCATGGTTTCTAAGCGCCAACTTCACTTGTGTCCTTTTGATCTCCCGGGCCCTTAGCTTGATCATCGTTCCGTGGCCCTTGAAGCCCGGTGTCGGCGTGCCATGGGGCACGTGGCCCACATAAACGTGGCACGGTTCTCCATGCCCTCAAAATGCGCTTATTCCACGCGTTTAACCTGTAACTTCACAAAAACACACTACGCGCATATTAACCATTTCAAGTGCGAAATCGCGTGCGTGTGTGGAATTAATGAACGAGATAAGCCCCGATATATACAATATTGGGGGCTTATCATTATAAAAAAAAGTTGGTAAACTATTGTAAGATACTTCTCGCACATACCCGCTAAACATCTAGCTAGGATACACAAAGCTTTACAAAAATTGTCAGAGTTTCACAGATTGCACCGAGAAATGAAATAACTCAAAAAGTTTCCCAAATTGAACCAAGAAGCTGATAATTCCATAATGTAATTGCCAAATTGTTGGGACATTAAGGCATCCACAGTGGGCTATCTAAATTTGACTCCTAAAGTGACTCCTAAAGGAGACATATAAGCAAAAGTGGGGTCCAATTTTGTGTTTTAAAGATTTGCTAATTTAGAAGTGTGAGAGTACTTCAATGGACTCTCTAACTGGGCTCTTAAACTATGTCTTAAGATTATTTATGGACACAAAAAAATGTACTTGGGTCCTGTTTGCATATAAAATTAACAAATTCAATAATTAGTTGACACGTAATTAAGAAAGTCAAACGTTGGCAGGATTAACGTTAATGAAAAGCACTGGATTAATGGGTTATAAATGGGTCAATACGATGTCGTATTAACGCCCAATTTAATAAGCAATTATTGGCGGTTATAAGTCAAAAGATAAGTAAAGAAATTGACTTCGAAGCCACACTCTTAACTGCTAAATGCATGAATCACACGTGCAAACATATAAAACAAGACAGTTGATAGTTGGGACACGTGGAACAAGTCGTGCAAAGTAGTTATTCCTTAAAACCAATCATATGATTTGTTTGAATAACCGTGCAGATCTAAACTTCTGGAGGAAGATTAAGGCAATTTGAAGTCAGATGATTGTGGAGGGAAGAAACTGCTTGTTTGAAATACAATGATGCAGTTCGAAGCAAGCCAAGTTCAAACTCTTTAAGCGGGAAGTTCAAACTGCAAGCAAGACTTATAAATACTCCAGAAGAAATTGAAGAGTGAAGAAGCCCCCTGACAAATCTTCAACAAACAGCAATAAAAAATGATGTTTAGTTTGTTAATTGGCAAGTAGAATTGTAGTTTTAAGAATTCGACTCAGTTCGAAGTAGATTAGGAAGTAGTTGCTAGTTGTTCTTGTAACAATCAAGTGTTCGAAGTTCTTGTTACCTTTCTATTTGAAGTTCAAGGCAATCTCGAAGTAAGTTTATCTTTGATTTATTAATCAAAGTATTCTGTTTCCTTATTGTTCTTTGATTTCCTAAGTAAATTGGTTTGTATTTCTTCACTTTGAAGGAAAAATCCTCTTAATTGAGGCAATTGAACCATTAAAACACAATCGCCTAATTAGATTTGGTTTTCCAAAGTTAATCTAAGGGAGAAGATTTAAAAGCTTCCGGTCCTCTGGCACGCTCGCACACAATTATTTTCTATTGCAAAGAAATAAAAGAACCAAACAGGTCCCTCATTCCCCCTCCCTCTTCTCTCTCTCTCTCTCTCTTCTCGTCACTCCCAACTCCCTCCCTAAACTTAGCTAGTGTGGTATCAGTCATGCTAAGGAGTCATCCTTAGCAGCTTCTATGGGAGCCCATTGAAGGCCAAAATTGAGCAAAAGAGTTGTTACGTTTTAGGAGCCTTACCTAAGAGCAATTTTAAGAGGCCACTGTGGATGTCCTTAGAGACATCGGACTATCTGCTCCGCTTGGCAAACGGGTCCCACACATGGAAGATAACGTGCCAGCTACCATTGGTGGTTGAGTGAACATGAATACTAAGAGCCCGGTTCCCAAACGGGTCTACTTTATGCATAGCTTATTATACCAAAAACAGCAAAATTTCACAATCGTTGTGAGAGTGACCAATTGATGTGAGCCAAGTAGGCCCCATCAGATAATTGCAAGGCTCCACCAATGTGTAATTTCTATGAATGACGTCTCTCAGAATTTTCTTCGAAAGCATGAATTTTAATTAACCACTAAATACACCTTTTGATGAGCAGATTGAGACGTGCTTGCTCTTGTAGTCCATGGAAATTAAGGACCACTGGGGTCTAAACTAAGAAGCGACGTGAACCAAGGATCTTGTTAGTAATTCATAATTCGAAACTTCTAGCTAGTAAACCTATTATGAAAATTTAGTAGGATTAATTAGACTATTGTTTTATGCTTAGGGTGTGTTCACCCTACGTAGTTTATGAAACAAATTAGAGATAGATAAGAAAAAGAGTGAAACTGAATAATGTTGTTCTCTACTTACTTCTGAGTATTTATACATCTTCGTATATATAGACACAAAACACGCATGTGGCAAATACTTTCACACACTACATTGATACATCAATACTACGCATATACGCTCCAGTCCTAACTAACTGTAACTAATTCTTCTAGAAACCTATCCTGTGGAGTGCAGGTGTAAAGACATCTCTATTATAGTTGCATCCTCTGATGTAGACCTTGGTTCACTAACATGCCCGCGCAAGCTGATGGTGGGAGAAGATGAGCCATAAGCTTGCCCGTAAGATAATTCTAACGAGCAGGAGAAAGAGGTTTGGTTAAGAGATCAGCCAACTAGTCAACTGTAGAAACATTTCTAACTTCAATAGCATTAGCCAACACCTTCAATAGCCTTAGCCAACACCTTCTCTCTAACAAAATGGTAGTCCACTTCTATATGTTTGAAGCGAGCATGGAACACAATGTTTGAAGCCAAGCATATTGCAGAGATATTGTCACACCACAACATAGAAGAGGGGGGAACATACACATGGAGAAGCATCGAAAGCCAACTGATCTCTTTAACAGCTTGAGCAACTGTGGCTTTTGTTTCTTAGCTTGCCAGGACAGAGTTTGGACCCTAAGAAAATGCAAAAACCAGTACTGGAACTCCTATCTAGAGCATTCCCAGCCCAATCAGCATCAGAGAAGCCATGAATTGTAAAGAACCAGGAGAAAGGCCAAACCACGGTGAGTGTGTAGACACCCAAATTTGGCTTTGTTAATGTTTAAACCCCGCCTTGGGCAATGCCCAATGATGACGAATGATCTCGTAAGCTGTGGTTTGAAGTTTGAATCTTATGAACTAATTGAACCTTTAGATGCTCAACTCGTACTCAAACCCAATCAAACCCATAGCCTTCAACACGTATTCAAATTCAGCAGTAAAGGTCAGCCGCCACATACATCAGGCGATCAGTGGATCGATCAACAGTCCAGCAAATCAAACCTCTCCGTGAGATCAATGACCTGGCTAGCACAACATTAACCAACTGGCAAATCGATGTGTCGAGTATTCTGGAAGATTCTGCAAGCAGTTCAATTAGACATGAAGTCTCTGATCCGATCACCCTGCTAGCTTGGTGTATTTGTACCAAATTTAATGAATTAAGATCGAATTATCTCTTAAACCCTCTAAATACACCCCTCCATCAACCAAATTCGATAGATATACAACACAATCATCCCGGTGCAATCAAACGCTTGTAGCGCCCAGGATTTCGACCAAGGAGTTTCGAAAAATGATTTATGGTCTAGTGATCCAAGTGATATTCAAGCGACGTGATTTTATAAAACAAGGATTTTACAACTGTGACTGAGCCAGAAAAATTTAATGTAAAATAACTCAGAGTCACCATTTGACATGATTCTAGGTGTGTCAAGTCACCATATAAATAAGTATTTTGGAAAATGAGATAATAAATGCCTCGGGTCGAAAGACCCGATTTTGTTTGAGATAAATGACTCTGTTTATTGTTTGGTCTGCGATTTTTAGAGAAGAAAAGGTTCAGTAATTCAGTGTTATGTGTAGAGAAGCCGGAGCACCCTACCCCGCCCTTTTGGCACTCGAAATAAGCTATTTAAAAAAAACAAAATAAGCTATTGAAGACTTGTGAGGACAGCAAATGAAGACATATGTACAATGAGAAGAAGAAAACTTATATTATGTCTAAAAATGTATTTTATTGCATGAGACATGTACAATACAAGGGGAAATATGTACAAAAGAAAGATTTGGACCGTGCCCGGCCTTAAGCCTGCTTACGTATCTCCAGTCATAGGAGAATCAGGTCATCATGTAGTTCAACATGACAAAAATAATTTATTGGGGACTGAGCCCTCATCGGGTTGCCTAAGTATCTCTGACCTCAAGAGAATCAGGTCTTGCGTAGTTTGGGACAAAGATTGAAGTTTTAGAGAAGTTATTCTCGCTGGAAAATTTCGGCCAGCGAGGCACAAAGGCGTTTTATCTTATAGAGAGGACAATGTCTAAACTCTGGTAATGACAATGCTGGGGATAAAAAAAATTACAGGAAACTCCAGGACATCTCTAGAACGTTCTGAGACTAAAGACAGGTCTAAATAGACTACACGACTTTATGGGGGAAATATTGAAAGATAACCATCTAGGGATGTCGATAGCTGACAGGAGGTCCCGGAATGTTTATTGGACAGCTATATGGCCGAAAATGGGCTTAAAATGTTGTTTGCAAGTCTGTATAAAAAGTTGTAAGAATCACATCAGGAGCCAAAACTGGCTGCTGGCGAACGCCTAGATATATCTGGTACAAATTTGGAGAGTAAAAGTGAATACGGAACATATAGGAGATTTTCTAGTAAAACGTTGAAAGATTATGACCGGATCTCGAAAAAGGCGACCGGTGGTCCCCAGTAAATATCCGGTACAATTTTAGATAGTAGAAATGAGTATAGTTGACTCAAGTTGACTTTTTAATAAAAAGTTGAATTTTGCCACCCGTGGCAGAAAAAATGGTCTTTGGCGAGTCCCGGATCGTCCCGGTAGAGTCTACGAGTTGGAAAGAGGTTTTTGAGGTCTGAGGGGTATTTTGGTAAAAAATCATAAAATTTGGTTTTAAGTGTCCGAATGGCTGTCGGCAAGACCCGGAAAGCTTCTGGATCGATTCCATAGGCGGAAATGGCTTTGGATATGACATAAGGAGATTTTCGTAATTTTGACATGGAGCTGACTTTGGGACCAGAGGAAACTCGAAAGGGACCCTAGGACACTTCCTAACTGACACTACAAGAAAAAACACATTCAGCGACCAAATTCGGCGACGAAATCAATTTTAGTCGCCGATTGTAGAACGTTCAGCGACTAAATTTCGTTTGTCACCATATGTAATACTTTTGGCGAGAAAATCATTTTAGTCGCCATATGTAGTACTTTGGGCGACCAACTTGACATTTGTCGCAGGTTGTAGACCCTTCAGCGACTAAATTTTTTTTGTTTGTTGCCGCAAACAGTACTTTTGGCGACCAAATAAATTGTTTGTCGCCGTATGCAATGCCTTTGGCGACCAAATAAATTTTTGTCACAGTATGCAATGCCTTTGGCGACCAAATATTGACTTAGTCGCAGAATGTTTAGCGCCAAAAATTACATAGCGCGAAATTATTGGCGCCAAGCATAAAATATCGTGGAGACATACGGTGACCAAAAATTTTAGTCGCTGATGGTATATTTCGATAAAATTAAATAATATAATATAATATAATTCAATATATAATATGATAAATATATTATAATATTTGTTATAATGTAAAAAGAAATATATGAAAAGATAATACATATACATATTTTTTTTGACAAATATAACGAAAAGGCTTGTGTAGCCCAGTGGTTGGGTGTTGGTCTAAGGAGTGGGAGGTCATGGGTTCAATTCTTGATAAGTGTAGTATGGTTGGGTTAATTCTTGAGCTGCCATGTGGCTTAAAATATTTTTTCGCATGAACTTTTGGCTACAAAATATTAGTCGCCGAATGCGCTACTTTGGCGACAAATAGTTTTGGTCGCCGTACGGGTAACCCATGGCGACAAAATGTTTTAGTCGCCGTATAGCAACCCTTTGGCGACCAACCTAATTTTAGTCGGCATTTACATTCCCAGACGACGTTTCAGCGACAAATAGGGCGACTAAAATATTGGTCGCTAAAATATTAGAGCAACAAAAAATAGCCCTTTGGCGACAAATTTTGTAGTCGCGGAAAGCGTTTTTTTCTTGTAGTGTGACTCTTCGGGGGAAATTAAGCCAAAGAGACTAAAAAGGGCATTTTGAGGTTTTTGAGGTCTGAGGGGTATTTTGGTAAAAAAATCATAAAAATTGGTTTTGAGTGTCCGAATGGCTGTTGGCAGGACCCGAAAAGCTTCTGGATCGATTCCATAGGCAGAAATGGCTTTGGATATGACATAAGGGGATTTTGATAATTTTGACATGGAGCTGACTTTGGGACCAGAGGAAACTCGAAAGGGACCGTAGGACACTTCCTAACTGACTCTTCCGGGGAAATTAAGCCAAAGAGACTAAAAAGGGCATTTTGGTAATTTTGGAGAGAAGTTGATTTCAGGTTTGAAACAATGTCAAAACTGGCCCTACGATTCCTGGGTATGCACAACATAATCTGAAAATGCACACAGAATACAGTATAAATAATACTGTAGATATAATATAAAAGACTGTCCGGATCCTACGTGGGAACTCGGACAGCATAACATGGGGCACGAAAACTGATATGAAAATGTATCTAAACCTTATTGTGATAATATGATGTTATCATGTTGGGAGAAAATATTTTATTTTTGTTGCGACTGAACCCTCATCGAGCCTACCTATCTCGCATATAAAGGAATCAAGTCACTCTGTAGTTCGCACCTCGGTCCGATTTATGAAATTATATCTAAATTCATTGAATTAACCATGATGTTTTTATTTTTGGGGTTTTGTATGAATTGTCGAGATAGCTAGTCAAGTCAAGGTAAGCAATCTCAGAAAGTACTAGAAAAGATCTAGTAGGGAGGCAACGGTATAAGGAGACCTCTATCAAGCCTTGCTTCAGTGCACACGCTGTTTTGTCAGTCTTTCCGATATTTCTTGCCTCAAACCTCAACGAGACTGACGTAGTGCACTACAACAGTGTACTTCTATATTACTCTGAATTTTATTGACTCACAGACTGGTTAAATATAATTATGCAGTATTACGACTTCTGAAACTAGACGCATGCCTGGCCCATGGGTAGTAGCTGGGCCGATACAGTTCTAAAAATTTCTACTAAATGCTGAAAATAAGCAGAAAATTATTGGTATTTGAAAACGATTCACTTACAGACTCCCGGCTCTAACCCGAGTAGAGAATCAAACAGAACTTTCACTGGATATCGAATAAAATCGGCTATAGCCTCCGGCAGAAAGTGGTACTCGAACAGAGTTACGGCAGGCAGGACTGGATGATTCTGAGTCGATACTGGGACAGAGTAACGGCAGGACTGGATGATTTTGAATCAGAACTCGGACAGAGGAACGGCAGGATTTATGATCTGAATTTTTTTCGGAAGAAATCTGACAGCACTTCCGCGTAGCCCTGACCACCGGTATTTCTTCTCGGACAAATTCGGCAGAGCTTCCGCATAACTCTGGCTACCAAAGTTTCTTCTCTGAGAAACTTGGCAGAGCTACCGCCTAAGCTAGTGATTTTTTTAAGTCCGGAATCGCACTATGGGAAAAACTAGGCCCGAGCGAAACTAGAACTTAGAAGTGTGTGTGTTAAAAAATTGAGGGGAGGTGTTAAGCACTTATTTATAGAAAGAAAGGGGGGCGGGGGGAGGTAGGCGTCTATGCTATGGGTGCATGCCACATGGCAAGCAGCCATTGGCTGCCTTGGGCTTAGCCATTGGTTTGCACCGGTTCGTTAGTGCTGCCCCGGCTTGATCGTGCTCCTGTGTAGTCCTTTGATCTAGCAATATCCAGGGAGGTATCCCTAGGGTTTTGAGATGCTCTAAACACCATGGCGGCGTCCGTTTTTTTAAATTGTGCTCCGAAGACAAAGAAATGCAATCTTCCGACTCTCGGTTGAATTGGAGCGTTGTAGCGATCAGATGATCAAACAAAGTTCGATTGACCTGAAATTTTACAAGGAACTTTAGTATAGTAAAATTAGAATTTTCAATGCTTTAGATCTCAAAAATTGAGTCCCGATGTCCATGGTCATGGAATCAGCTTTCTCAGGAAGCGTAGTGTCCCCAAAAATAGCAAACGGGCTCAAAATCGCCCGAAACTTGACATGAGACTTAATTTCATCACGTGAAACTTAAATATGAAAATTGGTAAGATTTGAAGAAGTACAGAAAAAACTTGGGTCTTCTGGTCCTGTTCGCCTACTTTTACTAGTAAAGGTAATAGTGGGGTGATAGTTCAATGGGCAAATGTCTTTCAATTTTGACGTGGCCTAAGCCGATCACACAAAAATGTTAAATGAGTACATCCAACGATCTTGATGCTCGATTGAATGTCCCGAAGATATAGCTGGCCGATCGGCTCAGAAACGAGCTTTTGGGAGCGAATTTCTGTTAAAAACAAAAGAGGGGAGGGCATGTCTATCCTGAAATGGCATGTTTGTCATCCAAGCTATGCAGATGTTACATATTATTTTATATTTTGAAATTGATATTTGACTTACCGCAGCATCAGTACTTTGTACCGTGCCAGTATACCTATACCGGGAATCGCATGTTTTACATGGTAAGGTTGTTTCCTATTTCTAATGATCCGATGTCTCTTTCCTACGAGCGTCGACGTCATCGATTTATTTTGATAAATAGAGGTGAGGCAAAATCCGGTGTCAACAACGGTCATAAACATTCTTCACGGCCACCTCTGCCAAACCCCCTAACCCCGCAACCCAAAAGCAACCAAACATAAAACCCCTCTTTCTAAACCCCTTTAGTTCTACGGTTTCAACCACAACCACTTAAAGCTTTGAGATCCAAGCCTTGATTAATCAATCAAACCATTGAGGGTTCAAGATGGGAAATCAGGCCTCCAAGCAAATCCATTTCAGTCATTATTCCTATTTTTGCATCATAATCGGGTTTTTATAGTTTCCGGTGTGGCCGACACATGATTGTGTCGGCCGAAAAATAGAACCCCGTTGGATCAGTCGGCCGGCAAACCAATTGCCAGGCCAGTAGATCGATTTGCATGGGGACAATCACTGTATGTTCTGTATTTTTTACTATTAATTGTTTAAAGCATGCTCCCACATCCCTACCCTGTGTACATTTTTTTTTTTTTTTTTGTCATCACCCATATCTGTTAATCGCTAATTAACAAGTTACATGTGAATCAAAGTGAACAATAGAAAAGCCCCATGTCAAGGAAAGTGGAAGCCAACCTTTGTGGTTGGGAGAAGAGAGGTGCCTAACACCTTTCCCTTTTTGTACCCTAACTCCGAATTCAAACAGAATCTCTATCCGATTTCTCGGTTCCTATAACCAAGGCAAGCCGACCAATTGTAGTATCTATAGAGCGGACCTGCGCCAATACGCGCGTGCGGGGGTCTCGTGGTGGCTACAGAATTAATGGTGTTGTGCCCAAACGTGCACCTCTCGCACAGAAACAGTAAAATCAAGAGAAAAAACACGACACACAATATACGTGGTTCGGCCAAATCCGACCTACATCCACGGGGAGGGGGGGTTCACTATAATCCGGAGGAAATCCGTGTTCTTGTGTTACACACTCACACTCTCATCTCACAATAATGAAATCCTCACTAGTTCTCTCGTGTATCTCTCTCTCCGGGGAGCCACAACCGGCCCCCCCTCTCATACTCTCCGCCTCTCTCTCTACATTGTGCTACCACCCTACTACATAAACAAGGCATCACAGAGTATTTATAGAGATACATCAATAAAACCCTAGTTCACTCCCTCTGGGCCTAAGCCCATTCGGCCCACACGGGGGTGGACTCTCAACAATCACCCCCTCCAACCCGAGTGGGCAATGTCATCCGCAGCACCCCCATGTTGCCATCTCCAATCAGCTGTCTCTAGCAAGCACCTGTGTCACTAACCAATCGAACATCCATGCACCCCCAATCCAGAGTACAATAGCCCGAACGAGTGTATCCTTGCAAAACTAGACTCCGCAGCCAATCAGAAAATCTGAAAATCCGAGTACCGCACCCCCTCAACTGGAATGCCTCTGCCCGTCCGAGTACTGCACCCCCTCAACTAGGATGCCTCCACTCGCACACCTCAAACCCGAGATGTATGCGCTCACCAACAGAAGCGCCCGCGCTCACCAACAGAAGCGCTCGCACTCACCAACAGAAGTGCTCGCACCCCCTCAACTAGGGTGCCCGCATCCAAACCCGAATGCCCAATCACATGACATAATCCGTGACACCATCTCTCCACCCCATGCGGCCACATACCTTGGAAAGGATCCAATCACAGAAGAAAGAGAATACCCTGATGCATCATCTCATCTCCATCTCAATCTCTCTGTTCGGACCTCCCGTTAACATATCCTGAACAACCAATTGCATCCCCATTGCTAGCTAGCATCCTGCACACTCCTGATTCGACTCCTGGCACATCCAGTACCATCCGGTCATGACTCCAAAGTACTCTCCAACGCCTATCCTATGTGCATCCACAACTGTGTTCATCCTGTCCATGTCATAAAATACCCATACTGCCTGACCATGCCTGACATCAGCTCCATCTGTCACTGCACTCCCACAAGCTTGTATGGTGCCCCTTCATCCGTTAGACCGGAAATCACCATCCGATCAGCTCCTCCTACAACCCGAATCAAAACTGCATCTCCGGATGATAGCTCTTTCCGATCTCTGCCGACCACTCCAACCTGTCACTCTAGTAAGCGCTTGTGTCATTACCAAACAAGTGTATCCACACCCATCAACAAAGATGCAACACCTGAGCGAATGTATCCCTGCTCACTAGCTTCTCTGACTGATCACCACGGCTTCATCGTCGCGAATCTGCAATCATCCGATTGCCCCGGTCAACCTCCGATCTCTGCAAAGTCTGTCTAATACTCCTGGTGTGTAGCTATCCAACTCTGCTCACCAATTTCACCACCTATTCACCACTCCTTCCACTCTCCTGGTCTCCCACCACTCTCTGCCAGCTCTCCCGGATCTCATCCTGCCTCTTGGTTCACTCACGTTCCATACCCAGCTCTCCCAGCACCCCCAGAACTCCCATCGGATCTCCCAAAAATACCGCTCCTGCAAGCGCCTGTTGTCACTAACCAGATGAGCCTCCATGCACCCCTAAACCAGAGTACAATAACCTGAAAGAGTGTATCCCTGCTTGCCAAACGCGACTGATCATCCCTGGTTTGCCTCCGACTCAACAACATCCCATCCGACTGACCTGACCACGTCCGATCCCCCGCAAAATCCAACTCGAATCACTCAAATCCAAGCCCACCAGTGAATCCAGAACCGTCCAATTAGCTAGGAATAGCCTCCTCACAAACCAAAACGCCTCTGAACATCCAAATCTGGCTCAATCCAGCAATAACACATACTTCTGAGCCTCAACATGAAAAACAGTGCACGTGGTTGGATCCGGAAAGAAAAACCGAGTTGGAAATTGGTCCGAACCGGCCATGAACCGGTCAAAAAACGTATTCTGGTCTACCTCCGGACCGTTATCCGGTCTGGTTCGGTCTGAACCCGGTCTGACTTTTCTCTGAACCGCTGGTCTGAACTGGTTTGATCCCTCTGACCTCCGGTCTGACCCCTTTGACCTGACCTTGAACCCTTTGACCTCATCTGAACCATTTAAGCCCAATGTCTGGCCCCTTGCTGACGTGGCAGCCACGTCAGCGTTGACCGGCTGACGTGGCATTGACCGTCCGGCGTGGCTCCTCTGTGGCGCTGACTCAGCGCTAACTGGGTCATCTTCTACACTGTTCGGCGCGTGCGGCTCACTACCGCAAGTAGATCTGACGCGCCTAGCTTCAGGCGGCGCGTGCGGGCGCGTCGGGCACTCTCCGGCGACCTTCCGACCATCCCCATGATCGTCTTTTCATGGGCCACAAAACCCTGTGCTCAAATCTGTAATTCGACCACTCCTGATAGGATTGATATTCAAACCCGACGCCGCCTCCTCCCGCCACTGTTCAACCCGCTATTCCGACCCACTCCGGTGACCAAAAGTGACTCTGAGCACTCCGTTGTACTCGTCTCTGAGAGTAGCACCTATCCCTCTGATCAAAAACAAGTTTCGTCACCTGTTTTGTCCGACCAAAGCTTCAAACAGTGCTCCAATGGCCTTCGAGTGATTTTCCGACTGCTCTGCGCTCTCCGGTGCTTCAACCCAAGCTCTGATACCAGTTTGTTGTGCCCAAACGTGGTTCGGCCAAATCCGACCTACATCCACGGGGAGGGGGGTTTCACTATAATCCGGAGGAAATCCGTGTTCTTGTGTTACACACTCACACTCTCATCTCGCAATAATGAAATCCTCACTCGTGTATCTCTCTCTCCGGGGAGCCACAACCGGCCCCCCTCTCACACTCTCCGCCTCTCTCTCTACATTGTGCTACCCTACTACATAAACAAGGCATCACAGAGTATTTATAGAGATACATCAATAAAACCCTAGTTCACTCCCTCTGGGCCTAAGCCCATTCGGCCCACACGGGGTGGACTCTCAACAAATGGTGCCCTTAAGATACCTAAAAATCCATTTACGAGCAGAGAAATCAGCATTACTAGGGGCCTACATATGTAGGCAACCAAAGATTGACTGCAAGAGATAAATCTGAATGAGTAATGGCTAAGCATTGTTAGGATCCTACAATACCATTGTAGAAAGTTGGCTTAGACTATGGCAAATCTAAATCAACTGTAGTTGTACGTGGGTTTAACTAGTAAGGGAGAAGAGTATGGTTTTAGTGTATCATGTAACACCTTTGGGGAATTCAAGGTCAAATCATTCAGCAACACCTTTAGGGAACATATAACCTCTGTTCCAAAATATTTTTCCAGTCCGCAAATCGAGAACATACAAATCATACAAATTTTCCAAGAAAAATTAAAAAAAAAATCAACAATTTACTAAATATAAATGAGTTATTTTAATCCACAAAAAAAGTTTTGGATATTTTTAAAATTATCGTATTATTTTCAAGTCGTCCTTCTGCAAACCACGGCAAAATATATGTCCAGATTCATTGGAGATAAAATCACCTCCCCACTTCATTTGCTAAAATCAACCTCATTTTATCACCTCCACCTCATAAATACTTGCGTATTGACCCGACGATTTTACCTAAGTTTATCCTAATTAGCAAAATATTGCGACAAAATAAGTTTAAGTAGATTCAAAATTGACTATCAATATGGAAGTGTATTTGTATGAGAAGCCCTAACACTTTTTTCTCTCTTTCAGCAATAGCACTATAGCACAACCCACATAGCCTAAACCGATTACGAATGATTTCTCACTGGGCTCAGAGAGAGAGAGAGAGATTCTAAGCAAAAAAAAATGTATTTGCCCAAACCTTTGGGCCAAGAGCATATTAAAAGGCACAAGTACTCCCAATTACATATTATTTTGGTACTTATTATGTATGATTTGGGGAAAAGGCTACAATACACACCCCTCATTTGGGTGTGTATCATACACACCCCTGTAAAAGTTACGATTTTTTGCGAAAAGTTACGAATTTTTTGGAAAAGTTACGAATTTTTTGTAAAGGTTACAAATTTTTTTTGTAAAAGTTACGAGACACACCAAAATGTTACGAATCATATTGCTGAAAAGTTACGAAAAAATAAAAAATGTTACGATTGTCGATGAAGCGGCACAATCTGGACCATACAATAGGTGCATATGGTACACCCAAATAAGGGGTGTGTATTGTAGCCATTTCCATGATTTGGTATTTGTTACATATAGTTTTGATCAAGTTACAAAAGATAAAAGATTTTTAAAAAAAATTACTATTCAGGCCACTGTTCATGGTAACCTTGTTAAGTATGATTTTGGTACTTTTTTGTTTGAATGGCCACAAAATTTTATTAACTCGAAACACACAAAGTACAACAGATAATTAAAGGGACATTAGCTCCTCAACATCCAAGAAAGAGAACACGTATCCCAAACAAAGATGGGATATACTCCTAAACAAAAATGAGAAGAGCCAAAAACCCATAAGGAAAAGATGGCAAGATGCCACCTAAAATCCTATACCAAAGAACCAAACTCATACGCTTGAACCCAATATATGCAGAACCCAAATTGATTTTGACTACGAAACGTTCTGAATTATTAAAAAATTAACTATTCACGTAAATATTCACAGTAACATACCAAAAAACACTTAACAAGTACCAAAAACATACATAAAGGGGTGTACTGTGCCCCCTTTTCAAAGAGGCGTACCATAGATTTTTTCCATCTAATAGAGGCTGTTTTAGGGGTTGTTTGATAAAGCTGAAAGCTAAAAATTGAAAATTAAGAACTGAATACTGAATTTATTAAGCTAATAAGTTGTTTGATATGTACTGAATTTTAAACACTGAAATAAATAAATTGTTTGATCTGTACAAGGAGTCAAAGTATTAAATTCACTAATTTTTTTTACTCTGCCTTTCATAAATTCATATTGGAATGCATAAATGAAAAAAAAAATACATTTATTAAAATAACAAAAAATATTGGCAAGATGGTGGTGTAGTAGTGGTGATGGTTGCGATGGTGGTATAACAGTAACAGTGGTAGTGTTAGTGATTGTGGATTGGTGGCATCGTGGAGGTGGGGAGTGATGGTGGGAGTAATGGTGGTGTCGTGGTGATATAGCAGCAACAATGGTAATGAGAGTGACAGAGTGGTGGTGTAGTGGCGGCGGCGGCGGGATTGGCAGAGTAATGGTATGAGTGGTGGTGTGGTGACGGCAGTGGTGGTGGGATTGGTGGAGTGGTGGTTATGGTAGTGGTGGTGGTAGTGGTAGTTGTGGTGGGAGTGGCAGAGTGGTGGTGGTATAGTGGTGGTCGTGGTGATGGCAAAGTGGTCATGGTGGTTGTGATAGTTATGGTGGAAGTGACAGAGTGGTGGTGGAGTAGTGATTGCAGCGTAGTGGATCGACAGAAGAGTATTTGTGGTAGTTGTAAATTCAGTAAAAATTAAGTAGTTCAAAGCTACTTAATTTTTATCAACATTTTAGCTTACATTTTAAGAGCCACTTAATTTTTTAAGTAATGTAAAATGTGGTTATCAAACCTACTTAATTACTTATTAGTTAATTCATTCAGTTTTAAGTGCTGAATCTGGGTTATCAAACATGACCTTAATCTGATGAGATTTGTTAACCACGAGTTCGGGTTGGTTGGAAGATCGGGGTTCTAGTCGCGTTTGAAAGAAATCATTCCCACATGGCACTGAGTTAGGGGGTGTTTGGACTTTGGATTGTTATTTTTCACAATTTCATTTTTACTGTTTCTTGTTTTAGGTGTTTGGGGGTGGAAGTACCGAAAATGAGTTATGGGAAAATGAAATTTTGGTTTAGAGAAGAGAAGTGAGAAGTATGTGGAGAGGAGTTTTTTGACTTCTCATTTTTCATTTTTCTAATTTGAATTAACAAAAAGGCTTACAGAATGTGTTCTACACATATCTCTCAAACACTACTTTTGTTGTAAAATACATTCTGCACATATTTCCTAAACACTCAATTCAAATTTATAATACATTTTGGCCATAATCTAAAAGGCCAAAATGTAAAAAGCAAAATGCAAAAAGTTAAAATGAGAGTCCGAAACACCCCAATGTTAACCTTGGAAAACCAGACCTCTTGCTAGGTTGGAGGCTCAAGATCTTCTCTTTTTTTTTATCAACGGCACAAGATCATCATCAATTAATAAGCATGTTATCTGAAACATGGGTCGCGAATTTAATGTGAAGAGCAAGCATGCATGTGATGTATCTAAGCATTTGGTTGTTATGGGCCAATGCGTTGACTTGGCCGGCGTAGGTACATGGTGGTACTTACCACACCATCAAATTGATATCCACATCTTTTTACTTTTTTTTTTATTATTTTGCAAAATATTTATGCGTAAAAGTTTTCTATGAGGAAAAAAGAGATTGTGAATATCAATTTAGAGTTATGAAATCAGTTGATTACGCATATACATATATACACATTTACGCCTATGGTTTCATACTTTCATTGATACATGGTGCATGTGGCCATTATCGAAGTTGCCATCCCACAAATATCAAACAAACATCTACATTTAATGTTTGATAGCGTCAGACTATTATCCGGCCACATCAACCCCCTAAAAGTCACACAAATTAATGTGGTTCCATTTGGATTTTGTCGAAGATACAAAATTAAATTTGGTTTCGGAATTGGAAAAGTAAACCTGTATTGTGAGTGTTAGATTTTATTTCTTATCGCCACCCAAGTCATTTGCTTAGGAACAATGATACATACACACCCTCTCTATCACACTCTGTCACACCCCCTCTCACATGTGGGGTGGGTCCTCCTCCTCTCACATGTGAGAGAGGGTGTGGCAGAGTGTGGTCGAGAGGGTGTGTCTGTATCATTTTTGTTTGCTTAGTGATCTACTGGATACTTCACTTACTGTAAATTGGTTTAGGTTCGAACATCCAAGAAATCTAACATTGAGATACTTTGAAGAGAAAACATTTTTTATACCGCTTGTGTACGTAAAATCCCCCTTTTCCACCACCACCATATGTACGTTCCTCCGTGAGTTTATCGTTTTGATCTAAACTGTTCATTTTGTAGGGCCCGCAGACTAGTGCATGCATGGAAAAAAATCAATTTGATCGAATATCGATAAATATATAACATTTTGAATTTTGTTTGCGATATGGATGGTTAAGGACAGTTTAACTTAAAATCCATGACTGTCCATTTTACAAAACAAAATTCAAATTTTGATATACCTATCGATGTCCGATCAAGTTGATTTTTTGCAGGAATGTAGTATTGTGCGGGCCTTACAAGAGAAACGGTTTAGATCAATAATTAATACACAATGAGGCCCACAAAAGTGGTGGTGGAAAAAGAAAGTTTTACACCAGCAGTGTAAAGAATATTCACTCTATTTTGAAATAGAAATACTTAAAGAAGAGAAGATAAAGAATTTGTATGGCAGGAACGGAGCCCGGATGTTACCTTACAGTGGTTGTCGGATTTGGGAAAAGTTTTACCCACTGCTATGAACTTTGAATATCTCTGAATTTGTTATGCATGGGAAATTACCTTGCGCAGCTAAAGTAGAGCTCATTGTGGGTGCTAGTAGGATTTCAATGGGAAGGCTGGATTTGAAGCAATGTTTTAAAACTTGGATCGGATTGGCGGTTCATCCGGTTGGCTCGTCAATCGGGCCATGGTTCGGTCCGGACTAATAAGAAAACCGCTTGTTTTCAACAACCAGCCTCCATTTGCAAAAGCGCTTAAAATAGAGAGTTGAACCATTGACCCAGTCAACCCAGTGATGGGCCTGTTTACTAAATAAAATCAGTTCTCATCAATAACAACTAAAGTGATGAATGGACGGTGGAATGTGATGTATGAAAGTGGAGTTTGGTTCCTTGCCGTATTTCAGAACTTCTCTAGAAGAAGACGAAGGAGGAAGAATAACAGAGTAAACTTTAATATATATACTTCGAAGGTTACAATCGATCAAACTCTAGGATACGATCGATAAGGAAATTACGTTACTCCTACTTAGGGGTGCATACCGGCCCGATTTTTTTAGGGCTTGGGATAAATATTTAGACCCATAGGGCCAGACTGGGTTGAGATTTTAAGCACATTTACTAAATGGGCTGGGTTTAGGGAAATTCCTTTGAGGCCCAGCCCAGCTCGGCCCGGCCCGATTTAAATAAATATTTTATGTTAATACTATATATATGTTAGTATGTTACCGCCGGAACGTAGCTGCTTAGGGTTAGATTATCTTCATGAAGAGGCGCATATCCTCATCTCCACTTATTCAGTAAAATCTCCTCGTCTCTTATTCAACGATCATCTGTTTTTAATATTATTGTAAGAATTTCGAACTTTAAGTATATTATTACGGTTGTGAATTGTAATTTGATCGTTATGGTTGATTAATTTATATTTGTGATAACATACTTTAAAAAAATAAATGGGCTTGTTGGACGGGCGTGGGAAATTAAATTTTTATTTGGGTTGGGGTTGGGCTTGGGCATATTAAATGAAGCCCGATTATAAATGGGCCGGGCTTGGGAATGCACAAATTTCGTTATTATCTTGTACAAGCCCGGCTCAACCCGGTATATGTGCACCCCTACTCCTACTCCTAGAAAATGTTATAAAGTACAAGGAAAGTAAAAACTGATAAAAGAAAAGCCTTTGGGCGATTGATCGGGGTTCAAACTGTTGTGGATGACTGATATTTATAGGCTTCTTCTTTTTCTCTTTTGAATTTGAATCTTGAGCGTTTTTCCTCTTTATTTTGAATCAGACTGTTATTTCCTTAAAATAAGGATTTGGTTGTCTGAATCCGACTTCTCATTTGAACCATAATTGCCCTTGTCTTTATCCAAAAGATTAACTCATGCATTTTAGTTTACTGGATGCCACGTGCTAACCTTATTGATTAAACAGGTGCATTTAATTACTAGTTGTCACATGTTAACTAAAATTGGTAAAATATGGTGTAAACAGGGCCAACCAAACCGAACCGCCTAAAATTTTATAACTTGCCTATTACCACAAATAACTTTTCAGCTGCCAAGCTTGTGCTTAATAGCTGGCAGTATTGGGACTGCAACTGCTTGGTGCAGTACGCGCATGTAGCCGTCTCATTGAACAATGTATTGCCTTGTTATCGATTTATTTGTAAAAGTAAGAGCATCTCCAACACTACTAGACACTTTAACTAGCCAAAAGTATAAAATAAGGTACACTTCTACTCTGCCTAGGAACTTTTTCATATGGGTTCCAACACAACTCTGTACTTTTGTTCTTCACTCTCTACTTTTAGGGCAAAAATGGAGGAAAATGAAGGAAGGTAAAGGAGAAAAAGGAGGGAAAAAGTAGAGTAGAGAGGCAAATGCCTTGCTACTAGTAGCAAGTCAAAAGGGACAAAGTTAGAATAGATAGCCAAGTAGCAAGTCTATTGAAACATAATTTTTTTGGTTTGGCTAGGCATAGCAGCCAACAAGGCGCAAATTGCAAGCCTATTGGACATGCTCTTCTGCTCCAAAGAGGTCTTTCACCGAGATGGTATTCAAACCAAATACACGGCCTGCATCTTATTTGCCCACCTCCTTATCCTTCATTCCAAATAATGAGATCGAGATAGTACAAACTCATTCCAAAATTGTTTCTATAAATAATCTTTTACATTTTATTTTATAATTAGTTTTACACTATTAAAATGTATTTTTACATAATTATGAATTCATGGTTCGATTCTATTTCAACTGCGGTTCAACTAGTTACCCGTCCAATTGGTTGGTTTCATCAAAAAAAAAAATTAATATCAACAATGCCGCCCCAAAAACAACAAAGTATATAGGTGATGAAGCATTTTCTGTCACTTCTCGACTAATGACTTGCAAAACAAACCAAAACCTAGGACACCGGTGTGGTTCCGACCGAATAGCCTTCGATGCCTAAGTCAGTCGATTGTTGATTGAATAGTTGAGCGGAAATATTGAATGGGTTAAATCACATACCTTTCTCATGTTTCTTTGGTAGCTTTTATAGGCATTCAGTGTAGTAGAGTCCCAGTTGGACATGGAGTCGTGATTTCCATTAGATAAGGTTTATCCCTTAGAGCCATAGAGTGTTAGGACTCTTATTTGAGATGAGTTTCATCCCTTTAAATCCGGATAAAACCTTTAAACCCCTTAGGGTTATCTATTTGATCACAGGATCCCCTTACGTTAGGTTTGAGGAGACTTACAATTCTCCACTGAATAGCTGGACCTCCCCGCACCGAGCTGTTTTACGTATTGAGCTGGCCTAATGGTCCGAGCTCAAGAAGAGGTCATCTTGGGCCCAACAGCTACTCCCCAGTCTATGAGAACCAAATTGGATAAGGTCAGGAGCAGTTTCCCAAACGTTTTTTATGGTTACTTTTTTCCTTGTGCTTCGTGCGCATTAAATGCGGGTGTCA
Source organism: Vaccinium vitis-idaea (assembly GCA_963854785.1). NCBI lineage: Eukaryota > Viridiplantae > Streptophyta > Magnoliopsida > Ericales > Ericaceae > Vaccinium > Vaccinium vitis-idaea. The sequence continues at coordinate 20,420,137 of OY978216.1, read as the reverse complement.
GGGGTCACATTGTAGGACAGGTGGCGTCATCGCCACCGTTGGTCATGCTTTTTGCTGGACGGTTAAGATTTAATCTTTCAAAAACGAATGAAAAACCTTTTGCTCTTCATCTCTAAAACAACAAAAACTTCTACTCCTTCTCTAACTTTGACCCAGGCGATTTTGAAGCAAAAAACCCTCACTTCCATCTTTTAGAGCCCTCTGTTCTAGCTACGCTTCCGTCTCCTTCTCTTTACTTGTATTTTTTTTTATCGATATGGAGAGCCAGTAGACCTTGTGAACCCGAATAACCCTGAATGGCCTACTCCTAGCCACTTCCCTTACACTAGAATCCTGCATTATCTAATTAGACATTACCATTCCCCCAATATCCTCGACTTTGTCCCTTCTCCTTTTCTCCAATACGATATCATCAACCAATATATTTACGCTCTTTCTGAAGATTATGGTTTTCTTTTTGCCCATTCTATGGAATATGACAAAGTAAATGACGAGCCCGTTCATGAAACAAACAACGAACCCCACCTTTTTGCAAATTTAAGTGACGAAGAAATAGACGAGGACTGTCCTCCGTTGATAGGTAGAGGTGGTAGAGCCCTTACCTTGAACTCCCCACCCATTCCTTCAATCCTTGACGACCAATTCATGGCCCAACTAGAGCAATACTCTGCTAACATCATTAGGTCTTCTGTCACCAGGGGAGATTTAGAGGCTCTTCGTGATAGGTATCAGATTCCTCTGTCCATCACTCTAAGGCCTCCCTCTGATACCGAGCGTGCTTGCTCATATGTAAGAGAGGAGGTCTGCTTATATATGGGATCTTTCGAAGGAGGTCTCCATATTCCTTTTCCCCGCATTGTCAGGGTGGTTTTGGAGTTCTTTGGCTTAGCTTCTGCTCAGATTGCTCCCAATTCATGGCGGCATTTGATTGGCTGCGCTGTGTTGTGGTAAGCTATGTCAAACTGAACCACCCCTTTGTCGGTTGAAGCTTTTGTGCACCTCTACCAAATGAAGAAACTCTCCGGTCTGGATGGGTGGTGGTATTTCACCGAGAGAGATGCTAAAACCCATATCCTGACATGACTCCCTTCCTCCAATAGGGACTGGAAGGATAAATTTTTCTTTGCAGAAGGGTCTGGATGGGAATTCCCTGAGTGGGATGAGCTTAAGTCTCCCAGAATTCATAGGTTATGAGGAGTCCCCACACCTGAATGTAAGATCTGCTGTTTAACTAAATCTGTGACCATTGTTTATCTTGGTATCTTGCTCATCATGTTGCTTTTTTTATTTTTTTTACAGGCCGAGGAAAGTTCACCATTAGCAACGAGAAGCTAGAGGAGGTCACCCAAGCCAGGGCGTACGAGCTCCACTCAATCCAACTGCTCATCACTGTAGAGAACCTTGCTCTTACCTCCTCGGACCTGAAGTTGGAAGTAAAGCCTTAGCTTTAGAAAGAGGTATTGCATTATCTTTTACTCATAGGTTTCTGACTTTCTTCTTATTTTCTCTTTCCATCGTTCAGCTGAAACCGGAGAAAAGATGGCTGGGAGAAGGCTCAACAAGTCTGTTCTTGCTGAGCTTCAAGCTCAAAAGGAAGCAGCCCAGCTGATACCTCGAGGAGGATGAGGATCACCCCTCAGATAGATGTTGAGTCTTTCATAGACTCTGGGGTTACTGATCCAGCTAACAAGGAGAATGAGAAGAAAGAAAGAGAGAAAAGAGGAAGAACTGAAGAAGAAGGAGGAGGATGAGCGGGCTGCCAAGAGGCAAAAACACGTTGAGGGCTCAGGTCCCTCACTTGTCCCACCCCAGCCACACGATGATGGTCCCTCCATTCTCTTTGACAGGAAATTTTGTTTGGAGAAGATCAAGTGCCTCGCCTGCCCTGCTGATGATCAGGTCTTGGGCGATTCAGATGCTCAGACCCTTGGCACCAAGATCTCTATCGACCTTGGTCAAGTAATTGCTTTTATTCTTTTCTGTGACGTGCTTGTTGTCTGGTTACCAGATTTCCTTGGTTTGATGAATTCTCACTTCTTTCTTTCTTTATTTCTTTTTTTGTGCAGGCCATAATCCAAGCTCTCCACCTCACCAAGCGATATGCCAATGTTGCTACTCAAAGGGAGCAACTTCTGACAGCCCAAGAGAAGCACATTGCTGAGAACAAGAGGCTCTCTGGTGAGCTCGGTTCTGCCAAGACAGCTAGGCTCAAAGCCGAAAGTGATCGTTACGAAGCCTTGAGAATGGTGGAGAGTCTGGGGAAGGCATTGGAGGCTGGAAAGACTCAGCTCGGTGCTGTTCAGAAGGAAAAAGAGGAGCTTGAGCAGAAGAACGCTGAGCTTTCTGAAAAGCTGAAGGACGCCCGCCGACAAGCAATCAAGGACTTCCTGGACTCAGATCAATTTAGCAAGATGTCAACGATGTGGTTCTATGATGGTTTTGTCGAGTGCAAACGTATCTGCAGCAAAAAAAATTCTTTCGTTGACTTCACGCGATTGAACCTGAGGATGATACAGCTTCTGTGGCTGATGGTGGGGACAACGGTGGTCAGGAAGATGATACTGCCTCCACTCCAGTGACTAAAGATCCACAGGACCGGGACCTTAGAGGGAAACCTCAGACTGGTCCCGTGGAAGGCCAAACTTCAGATCCTTCCCCTGACGTGACCATCAGAAGCCCATCCAAGACACCTCAAGCTGAAGACAACTCGAAGAAGGCTTAACGCCGAAATGGTTCAGTTCGATCTTCTATGAATTCATATTGTCTTTAAGAACTCTGTTCTTTTGTAACTCTGGTGGTGAAACTTTGTTGCTATGCTGTTTCTGTTTCAAACTCAATTTTTAAATTTCGCAGTTTAAATTTTGTAGGTCCTGTAGATATTGCATCTATTGCTTCCTTTCCTTTAACATTGTAGTATGTGAATGGGTTTTTGTAGTGTGAGCTCTTTTTCATCTCAAACATGAGCCTTCTTTTATGAGCCTTATCCTGCTATCCCCTACTCCCCCAAGTGTAAATTTGTCTATAACAACATTGCATTTGTAATGGGAAAGTTAAGGTTTTTACTCCTTAAACATGGGGGCTTGGTTTTGGGTACACGCATTCAATGACGTCCCGTACCGAGCTGAGCTGATCTTTCAACATAATGTTTTTCTTCAAGTTTCTCTGTAGATGTTATGGAGCTGAGCTCTCTTTGACAGGAGCTTCCTACTCCCTACTCCCCTAAGTGCAATGTTTTTAGTAAACAACATTGCACTTATGATGGGTAAGTGTATGGTTTTTACGCTATTGAACCATATGCCGAGCTGTTTGTAGGATTTTGTTTATCCTTTCAGATGTTTTAGCCATATCTTCTTGTAGAAACCCCGATTTTGACCTAGGAAACTTGTCAAGCACTCCTGATGATGAGGAAGACCACCCGTGCATGCCCTAAGGCCAAGAATGAGGCTTGAACTTACCCAAATCACCCCAAACCACCTTAAACCTTTCCCAAACAACCCTAACTAACCAAAATGACCAAAATACCCCTCAAACTATTAGAAAAACTAATCCCTATGCTCAACACACTTTGAGCGCTCAAACTATGGTTTAAGCGCTCAAACTCTGTCCAGTTTGTTGCTGAAAGAGAATCTAATCATGATATGCTGCTGCATGGCGTGCGTATAGCCGTCATATTGTTGGAGTATACGTATAATTGCCACTAAAAATGACCCCTAAACACCCTAATTGCCCTTTCAATTCAAACTAACCTATTTTGCTTCCCATTTCACTCTATAGATACACCCATTCACCTTTTATACAAAGGTTACACTCTGATCCATTACTCTCTAAAACTCCATTTCCGGCACTTATCTTCCATTTCCATCCATCAATTCCACTCCAATCACCAAACCCAAATAAACCCACTTATTCACCATCCATCAAGCTCAAATTCTTGATCATCCATTCAAACAACACCCAATCCAGCCCACGTTGTCCATACAATGTCCAAATTAACCCACATTACACTCCTAAATACAGCCACCGCTCATCCTTTCAACAAACCATCAAGTTCAAGCCTAAATCAAAGCCAAAAGGTAGAAATGCCATGTAATAGTGATGGGTTGGTCATCCTGAAGGAGACCAGTGGGTTCGTGGAGGTCCTCTATACCTCTAATGAACTCACAAGGTCCTCAATATTCCAGAAAATATTTTCCAAAAATCACAACCCAAAGTTGTTTGAGCGCTCAAAATCCTACTTTGAGCTCTCATACTGTTTTGGATGCTCTCATGTTTTTGTTGGTTCTGATCCTTTCTTGGTGTTTATGTGACCTCTTTGTGGCTTTTGATTGACTCATAAGGTTTTAAAACAGTTTGTATTCTTCTGATTACTCATTAAAAAGCCCAAAAGTCATGAAAATGACATATCTTCAAGTTTTGATTCCTCTTGTGTTGATATCACTATCTTAGTGACTCTTGTGGGCTTAAATACTCCTAAGTCAATTTGCTTTATCTTTTGATCAACGATCAATGAGCCCAGGAGTCATTAAGATGGTGTTTCATCATCACCAAGCCATGAATGGCTATGTTCCATAAAATAAATAGGTGTATCAGACTCTTTTAATCATGATCAGAAAGTTTGAAGTCCACATCAACATCAAAGAATGATCAGAAACCATCAGCAGCTCCTGTCCCTTGAATCAAGGTTCTGAATACCGTATCGGCTCGAGTACCGATTTTTCTATTGGTACGGTACAGTACCGGTACCCGTCAATACCGGGTACCGTATCGGATTTGCCGTATATATAGGTGGATTTTCTAGTCCAAACCTCCCGAAAATAAGAAAAAATTGATTTTTTTTGTGTTGCAAATTATTTTTGGAAAATCCGAGCTGTCCAATGTGTTTAGAAGGTGTTTTCAAGGGTCCACGCGTGAAATCTTCAAAAAAAAATACCAGAAAGGGCTTGATCCAAGCAGTTTTCGCAAAAACTGTATATATATATTTTTTGCGAAAACTGCTTGGATCAAGCCCTTCCCGGTATTTTTTTTTTTGAAGATTTCCCGCGTGGACACTTGAAAACACCTTCTGAACACATTGGACGGCTCGAATCGTCAAAAAAAATTTGGGATCATGGAGGTCCGGAAACGGGACTCCCGGATTAGAAGGGCTCCCTATATATATATATATATATATATTGAGAGAGAGGGTTCAAGAGACACAAAATTTGTCACAGAATATGACATTTTTAATCCCATTTTCTTAAAAACCAAGGTACCCCCCTTAAACCCACTTAACCTATGTATATTTAGTACATACTTGTTGTATTTGATGTTTGGTAGTGATAGAAGTTGAACCCATGCATCACAAACCCTTTTTAAAAAACATGCCCTATTTTTTTTATAATCTCCCCGTTCAGAAATCATAGTTTTTGGGTCACACCGATACCAAATTAGAAAAAGTGTGTAACTACAATGTTGTAGATCTTGAAATTCTCTTAAATTGTGATATATAACTTCCCTTGATCGGAGTTCGGAGTAAAAAGTTATGGCCGGAATACGGTGGCAGTTTTGTTCTGTCCGATATTTGCCCGGTATTTTCCGATACAGACCGGTATTCCCGATATTTGCCGGTATGGCCAATACCCGGCCAGTACCGCCTGGTATTGAACACGGTACGGTATTGAGGGTCATTGGTACCGTTTTTATACAAAACTGGTACGTACCGGCCAGTACGACACGGTATTCATAACCTTGCCTTGAATGGGATTTGAGTGCTCAAACCACCACCCGTTGAGCGCTCAAACTCTGTTCCATCCCATCTTTATTCTTTGTTTATTTCATCTTCATTATTCTGTTATAAGTTCATTGCAGTGTGTGTGTGTGTGTGTTGTTGTGGGGCTTAGGCCAGTCTGATCCACTTCCATCCTTACTCTATTCATGCTCATACTCGGTTCAAATATCAATCTCACACATGCAAGTTGTTTTTGTTGATGTTTCTGGGGTATCAATACATTTTGTATCAATACATGCTGTTTTGAAACTGTTGATGATCCAAATGAGGGGTGCAGAATCACTCAAATCTAGAAGATGGTTTGAGCACTCAATGTACCTCTTTGAGCGCTCGAACTGTCTTCTGGTCCATCATATACTCCCTCCGTCCCAATCTTATAGTCCTAGTTGACACTTTTTGTCGTCCCAAAAGTATCGTCCCACTTCAAAACTAAATGGGTAATTGTTAAAGAATTTCCTCTTATACCCTTATATTTTGGAATTAAAAATACTAAAAAATAAGAAAGTGTAATGATTGAAGGGGTAAAACAAAAAAAACATGTTTTCAAAAGTACAATGATTATGTCCTCTTAATAAGTTGGAATCCCCAAAAGGGACTGTAAAATTGGGACGGAGGGAGTATTACTCTCATCCAACCTTGGCTTCTGAGCCCCAAAGTGCCCTGGAATGCTTTCTTTAAATATTGAGTTTTCATTCCTTCTGCACTATTTACCTTATTTGGTTCATGAATGAGTTTCAAAACTGTGAATATATAATCAAATCATTCCGCTTAGCTATCCCAGTACTGTTTCTGAGTAAGCAACAAAGGTCAAATCATGTTTTCATCAAACCAGAATCATCAGAAACATCATGAACATGTGTGAGTGAATAGGAGTTTGAGCGCTCAAACCTTTGACAGTGGATCAGAATGGTTTTGCTTTGTGTATGTTGTTTATGCCATTTCTAGTTCTCAGCTTCTGTTTAATATGTGCTAACGTTATTTCTCTGTTGTTTGGTGTCATTTGTAGCTTTTATTCATTTACCATCATCTTTATTCATGCAGTTCATGTTTCACATGCATACACCATAGTCCATTATTGTGTTTATCATCATTATGTGTCTCCCACCCCCCATCCCCCATACTTGTTCATGGTTGGATTGCATGCATTTCATATGATCCCACAAAAGCCAAGTAAAGACCGGTCGTCGAACCGGGCGAGGGGGGTGCCGTAAAACCCGTCCCCTCTCGTAACTGAGCTCCCGAACCTAAGATAGTATGGTGATGACGGACCAGTATTTAATCCTTATCCATTAAATGAGGCACGAGTCAATCGAGTTCGGTTCCTCAGGGACAATCGGCAAAAACCCGGGTGGCGACTCTGAATAAATGAGAAATCTCTGGAGGGGCGTCCACACTGCTATTTAATTGTGCATTTGCACATTCTTTATGCTTTAGGATTCTTTATGCCTTAGCATTTTCTATGCCTTAGCATTTTAGCTTTTACTTTAGCAAAATTTTCCCAAAAGGTGTATTCCTTTGAGGGGCCGAGCTTACGTATAAGATGGCTTTAGTTTTAGTCCCGAGCTCGTTTTGGACTCCAGATCCTTAGACCTAGGCTGAGTTGGACTTCTGGCCACTATCTCAGACTTATAGCCTTTGGCTTTTCAGACCTTTTTGTTTTAAAGGCTAAATCAGTTGGGATGGTCAATCCACTTCCTAGAATTACTTTTTGTTGAGCTGTATTTTGTGACCAATGCTCAATTTTCATGTTTTTCATATGAGTTGTGCTCATTTGCAAAGGTTCACAGATTATGAATAAATGGCATAATTCTTATTGCATACTTATCATGAATGGAAATAAAGAGCTTTTTAAAACAACTCGCAGCCGCTACAAGTTATTTAACAAGTAAAAACTCAAATAAAAGATAGTTTATCAAACTTAAATGCAACTCAATAAATCAAACATAATACTTCTTGAGGTACTCTGCATTACAGGGGTTTGGCACCTCCTTTCCTTTCATGGTTCCGAGCCTATAAGCTCCATCCTTTGAATGCTTCAGAATCTTGTAAGGCCCTTCCCAGTTTGGCCCTAACTTTCCAACTTTTCTCCCCGTGGGGTCAATCTTGCGAAAAACAAGGTCGCTGAGCTGGAAACACCTCGACTTAACCTGAGCATCATAGTACTTGGCAATCCTTTGCTAGTACACTGCTACCCTGGCGGCAGCTGTATCTTGCTTCTCTTCGAGCAGATCCAGCTCGGTCTTGAGGTCTTCTTCATTCTCCTGTTGATCAAGTCAGGTTGTGCGATAATTGAGCAGTTCCACTCCAATGGGTACCACAGCCTCTGCTCCAAAAGCCAAGGAATATGGTGTTTCTCCCGTTGCTCTCCTTGGTGTTGTTCGGTATGCCCATAGGACTGAATGCAGTTCTTCTGGTCAGGCTCCCATTGCTGCTCTCAACCTCTTCTTGATCCCTTTTTTTTATCTCCCTGTTCGTCACCTCGGCTTGCCTGTTTGCTCTCGGGTGAGCCTTCGAGGTATAATATACGTGTATTCCCTTGGGAGTATAGTAAGCTCTGAATTCTGTGTTGTCGAATTGTTTCCCAAGTCAGCCACGAACACCCTAGGCAAACCAAACCTGCAAATTATATCTTTCCAAATGAAATCAGTAATGGCTTCCGTTGTAATCTTAGCCAATGCTTTCGCCTCCACCCACTATGTAAAATAGTCCACGGCCACAACTGCATGCTGAATTTGACTCTTTCCCTTGGGAAGTGAGCCGATCAAATCCAATCCCCATTGGGCGAAAGGCCATGGACCTCTCATTGGGGTTAGGAAAGTGGGCTATTTATGTGATAGATTGGCAAATTTCTGACATCTATCACACTTTTTCACCATCTCCATGCAATCGTGCTGCATGGTAGGCCAATAATAGCCTAATCTGACCAGCTTGTAAGCCAATGTTCGCCCTCCATGATGACCTCCACAAATTCCCTCGTGGACTTCTGCCATTGCTTGCTCGGCCTCAGTGGAGATTAAGCACCTTAGATACGGAAGGGTGAAGCTTCTTCTGTAGAGCACATCTCCCATTAGAGCGTGTCTGGCAGCCTTGATTCTTAGCTTTCTTGCTTGGTTTTTGTCATCTAGGACTTCCCCATCACGGATATACCTGACTATGGGATCAGGCCAAGTCCCATCATACTCCATAATTTGCACTTCATTGATTGGTTTTGCAATACTTGGGGCATCCAGGTACTGCATCATCACACCACTTGGTATCAAGTCATCGTTGGCTGTAGCCAACCTTGCGAGCTGATCTGCTTCCACATTTTTTTCCCTTGGGACTTGCGAGATGTTGAACGCTCGGAAACCCTTGACTAGCTCTTTCACAAATTTTATATACTTTTCCATACTTTCTTCGTTGGCTTCATACTCCTTGTTAACCTGACCAATGACTAGTTGCAAGTCACTTATGACTGCTAAAGATTTGGCTCCAACGGCTCTGGCGAGCTGCAATCCTGTTATCAGGGCTTCATATTTTGCCTGGTTGTTGATCGCCTGGAATCTAAACCTGAGGGCATATTTAAAATTTTCTCCTTCCGGGCTCTGTAACACTAGTCATGCTCCGCTTGCTATCTTAGTTCTTGACCCGTCAACGAGCAGAAGCCATGGTTTATGCTCTTCTCTGTCGGGCTGATCTGGTTCCGGGTGAGTATACTCTGCCACAAAATCCGCCAACACCTGCCCCTTAATAGCTGATAGGTGATATCAAACTCCCCCAGTTCTACTGACCACTGAATCAATCGACCTGAAGTCTCTGGATTGTGTAGAGCTTTCCTCAGTGGTTGATCGGTTAACACCTTGATCGAATGGGCTTGGAAGTAGGGTCTCAATCTTCTTGCTGCAACACCATCTTTTCAATTCTTGGGTACCTCGTTTTAGGCCCTCTGAGAGCTCCGCTCGTGTAATATACGGGGTGCTGGACTCCATTTTCCTCCCTGATTAAAACCAAGCTAACTGCGTAAGGTGACACAATAGCGTAAAGAAACAGATCTTCTCCCTGCTTAGTCCTGCTGAGCAGAGGTGGTGATTGTAAATACTCTTTGAGCTCTCTAAAAGCTTTCTCTCCTTTTGGTGTCCATTCAAAGTCCTTCTTTAAAATTTTAAAGAACGGTTGACACTTATCAGTTGATCTCGACACAAAACGGCTTAGAGCGGCCATGTACCCCGTGAGTTTTTGAACTTCTTTTGTCGATTTTGGTGAGCGCATCTCCAATATGTCTCTGATTTTATCTGTGTTGGCTTTTATTCCTCTCTGAGAGACCATGAACCCCAAAAATTTCCCTAAGGCCACTCCAAACGCACACTTTGAAGGATTTAGCTTCATGATGTACCTCCTGAGTACTTCGAATGTTTCCCGTAGGTCTTCCCTGTGTTTGTTCCAAGCTGTGCTCTTTACCAACATATCGTCCACATATACTTCCACATTCATGCCGATCTGAGCTTTAAACATCTGGTTGACCAACCTCTGGTAGGTTGCTCCTGCATTTTTATGCCCAAATGGCATAACTTTGTAGCAGTAAAGTCCTCGGTCAGTGATGAATGCGGTCTTTTCTTCGTCATCTTCATACATCTGAATTTGATTATACCCTAAAAAGGCATCCATGAAGCTTAAGAGCTCATGACCAGCCGTGGGGTCCACCAACTGATCTATTCTAAGGAGAGGATAGCTGTCCTTTGGACACGCTTTGTTAAGATCTGTAAAGTCGACACACATTCTCCACTTGCCGTTGGCTTTCTTCACCATCACCACGTTGGCCAACCAGTCCGGGTAGTAGACTTCTCGAATTGACTTTGCCTTAATCAACTTCTCAACCTCCTCCGCCGCAGCTTTGTTCCTTTCTGGTGCAAAAGTTCTTTTCTTCTATTTCACAGGTCTTTAATCTGGATCTACCGCAAGCCTGTGAGATATGATCCTTGGATCAATGCTTTGAATGTCGTCATGCGACCATGCAAAGACATCCTTGTTTTCTCGTAGGAACTCCAACAATTCCGACCTTATTTGAGGTTTTAAGGCCGCGTCGAGCTTAATTACTCACTCAGGGTGTCCTGGCTCAAATTCTGCGTCTATGAGGTCTTCAACCGGTTCTCCTTGGACAAGCTTGTCTTCATCACGTACGTCAGAGTGCAATTATAGCATTTCCGAGCTGTTTTCTGGCTCCCTCTTACTTCTGCAATGTTTTCTCCTACGGGAAATTCATCTTTAGGTGATAAGTCGATACTACTTCTCCTATCTGATTTAGGAGTGACCTCCCAATTATTAGGTTATAGGCCGCCGAGCTGTCCACCACCAGGAAATCAACCATACAGGTTACTGAATTCCCTTCTGGCCCAATCATAACTGGGAGTGCAATTCTGCCCTTGCGCATGATGGGTTTCCCAGAGAATCCCATAAGGGTTGATTTCACTGGCCTTAGCCGCCCCATTTCTATCCCAAGCTGTAGGAATGAGGAGAAATATAAAATGTCTGTCGAGGCCCCGGTATCCACCAATATTCTCTTTACTCTGTAATTAGCCACAATCATGCTAATTACGAGTGGGTCATCATGCGGATAGCTTATCTGCTTGCGACCTTGGATTGTGTCGTAGAGAGTGTCGCCCCAAGCGTAGGGCTAGGTCGGCAGTAGCATAATAACCGGTAAGACCGGGTCGAATCCACAGGGACCGAACGCACCTGGCGTGAGAGTTGTCTTGCGAGTGAGGTGTTTAGCCTTAAAGCGGCAAACTTGGCTTTGGCGATTTGTGGGTGGAATTCTCTTAACTTCGAGAACGACTCGGAAATTTAAAAACGACAAATTAAACTAAGGCAAAGTCTAGGGGTATTTAACTACCATGACTCGGGTTAATCCATCCCCTCTTGATAACCGGCTCGGGGCATCGTTAAATGCCCCCGAACGGAAGATTTAGATTTTAAAACCATTTACAAGAAAATGTGTTTACCAAAGATTAGGGGGTTTCGGTACATTTTGCAAACGGATGGGTTGACATCGCCCAAAGCATCACACGTGCCAAGTAGCCAAGCTCTTGGCTACGTGTGATCAAAGAGATTAACAAACCCACTCTTTGGTACATAAAAGTGCAACCCCAAATATTTGATAAACAAGCAATGTATGCCTTAACATGAGATGGATGGATTAATCCCAAGTCATGGAGTGCTAATCACCCCATGACTAAGCCTACTTAAACTACTCACAAACCATAGCAAGAAATAAGATTAGAACGTTGAAGGAGATGCAAAACATGATTAATAAACTTAAAAACTAATTTTAAGTGAAGAACCTAAGTTGGCCTACAACATTAACACTAGAGAAAATCACAAACAACACTTAGAAATTAGAGTTTTCAATGGAAATAGCAAGAACAACATGAAAATACGAAACATGAAGAAAATACAAATAAACAGTAGATTTGTAAAGATTAAGAGTACACTTACAACATTAATAAAGATGAAAACCTTGGATCAAAGAGAAACTACCCTAAAAACTAGAGAGAAGGTGGAACTAAACTAAGAACAAAACTAATGGAGGAAGAAGATGAGGGGAGAGAGAGGGAGAGGGAAATATATACAAACACCTTCCATCTCTCTCAAAATATCCTAATAATGCTTTTAATAGAAACTTTCCATAAGTAGAAAGTACAAAAGGTGCTTGAAATGCTTCAAAAATGCTCCACGATTGATGTGGATCGATCCACTATGAGAGTGGATCGATCCAGAATGCTCTGGAAGCCATTTGGACGTGAGTGGATCGATCCACTCCAAGAGTGGATCGATCCAGAAAGCTCTGGTGCAGAAATTGCCTTGAGTGGATCAATCCACTATGAGAGTGGATCGATCCAGAAGGGACTGATGATGTTTTTGATGGGAGTGGATCGATCCACTTCAAGAGTGGATCAATCCACTATTGGTTTGATGATGTCTTGACTTCTTTTGGTCACTCCCTTGGCCTTCCGTGCTTCCGGACTTCCTTCAAAATACTAAAACGAGTTGTGTGACCCTCGGGGAGGTGTTCCTTGGTCTCGTGCATGCTTGGTTACTCCTGGATTCCACCGGGAGTCTTTGTGAGCTTGCGGCATGCTTTCAATCCAACGGCGTGACTTGTGACTTTTCGCATTCCTGGGCCTCGGCCGAATCGTCGTTTCGTGGCTCGTGAGGCCCGGTGTTGGCGTGCCATGGGGCACGTGACCCTCGGTAACTTGGGACGGTTCTCAATGCGCTCCAAAATGCGCTTATTTACGTGTTTCACCTGTAACTAACAAAAACAACATTACACGCATATCAAACATATAAGGCGCGAAATCGCGTGTGTGTGTGAGCAAAATGAGTTAGATAAGCCCCGGATATCTACAATATTGGGGACTTATCATTATCCCTTCCTCGCCTTCTTCCGAAAAAATAATAGGTGGTCGCCCCAGCTTGGTTATCTTGCTCGGCCTATCAACCATATTAACCTCTGCGGGCTCTTCTTGACGAAATTTCCGCAGGTGAGCCTTTCTTGCTCTGTTCGAGTCTCCTCCAACGCCCGGTCCTCCATGGATAACAACTATTTTCCCAAGGGGAATATTCTGAATCTGCTCTTTGTTTTGATTATTTTTGGGGCACTCCTCCTTCCTTGGTGGCTTCTGATTTTTCACAAATCGTCTCAAACGACCTCTTTGAATTAGCCCTTCAATCTGCTGTTTTAAGTCGATACAGTCGTTAGTCGTGTGACCGTGGTGACGATGAAATCTGCACCACTTATCTTTTGACCTCTTACTTGGGTCAGATCGTAGCTTTCCTTGCCATTTAAGGCCAGGATTGTCGTGTAGGTTGTCCAAAATCTGCTCTGCATGGCAACGAGCGATGTAAACTGCTGATACTCTCCAAAAGGCCTCATTTCTTTGTCGAGCTCCTTTGCTCAGGCTTCCTTCTCCTCACATCTTTGCTTGACCCCGTTTGTTCCCTTTTGAGCTTCTCATTCCGTCCTGTTTGGTAGGGGTTGAAATCATTATTGTCATCTCTGGAACGCCTCGCATTTAGAGCATCTCCTGCATTCATATGCTTTTGAGCTCTAAGCATGAGTTCGGCAATAGTGATAGGAGGGTCTTTGGTCAAACTAAATAAGAGCTGACCAGAGTTCAATCCTGCGATGTAGGCTGCAATGGAGATCTGATCTTCCTCAGCCTCTACCTGCATTGATTCCTTGGTGAACCTACTAGTATAATCCCGTAGAGATTCACGCCTGCCTTGTCTGATCGAAAACAAGTAAGTCGAAGGCTTGCTATACTTTTGCCTTGCTATGAATAGCTCACAAAACTTTTGCTCAGCTCTTTAAAATTACTGATGCTTTGAGGTTTAAGTTTATTAAACCACATCCGAGCATTTCCCTTCAAGGTGACAAGGAAAGCTCGGCACATTATCTCATCTGGTACCGCCTGCAACATCATCAAGTTCTTGTAGGTATCGAGGTGATCCAATGGGTCCGTGGAACCACTGAATGTGTCGAGGTGCGGCATCTTGAACTTCCGCGGGAGGGACTCCCTCATGACTTCTAGGGTGAATGGAGAATCTGTATTCTGGACTAGCTCTTCTACCGTAATAGGGGCCTTTCCCTTTACTTGCTTTGCAAGGTTCTCTATCTGGGCTTTCATGAGGGCCAGTGGGTCATCTTCATTCTCAGGGTGTTCTTGGGTCCTTCTTTCTTGTCTTCCATTGTCTTGGTTCTGACACCCCTGGTCACCCTCCGCCCTCTGGGAGCGACTGTCACGTGCATTGTTTGAGGGTTGTGCGTTAGTACCTTGTGGCCCCTCCGGTCGTTGAAGTTGATTCCGCAATTCTTGATTTTGTTGCCTCGTTTCTTGCAGCGTCTTGGTTAATGTCTCCATCAGACGTTGAAGTGTGGCGTACATCTCTGGCATCACTGCTGGTGGATCTTTTGTTCTTCATTGAGAAGCCATTGATCGAGTAGTTACCATACACAGAAAAAGTTCACCGTTCGCAAAAGACTTTTCCCACAAACGGCGCCAACTGATGAAGCAATTTCTGTCACTTCTCGACTAATGATCTGCAAAACAAACCAAAACCTAGGACACCGGTGTGGTTTCGACCGAATAGCCTTCGATGCCTAAGTCAGTCGATTGTTGATTGAATAGTTGAGCGGAAATATTGGATGGGTTAAGTCACGTGCCTTTCTCAGGTTTCTTTGGTAGCTTTTATATGCATTCGGAGTAGTAGAGTCCCAGTAGGACATGGAGCCGTGATTCCCATTAGATAAGTTGTATCCCTTAGAGCCACAGAGTGATAGGACTCTTATTTGAGATGAGTTTCAACCCTTTAAATCCGGATAAATCCTTTAAACCCCTTAGGGTTATCTATTTGATCACAGGATCCCCGTACGTTAGGTTTGAGGAGACTCACAATTCTCCGCTGAACAGCTCGACCTCCCCGCGCCCGAGCTGTTTTACGTACCGAGCCGGCCAAATGGTCCGAGCTCAATAAGAGGTCAGCTCGGGCCCAACAATAGGATATTACAATTTCCCTCGACGAGTTTTCATATTTTTGAAATCGTTGCATAATATTCCCTCCGTCCCAATTTAATTGCTCCCTACGGTTATGCGTGTTTTTTTTAAAACTCTTGTAGTTTTCATTCTATAATGTATTTTATATCCAATATGGATCTTATTTGATAGATCTCAATTGGTTCTATGAGACAAAATTTTTTTAAAACTTTGAAAACATTAGGAATAAAAAGATATAGACGTTTGAAAATGGCATTGATATTCGTAGGGAGTATTTAAAATGGGACAAAGGGAGGAGCTTCATTATCAAAGGGATCAAATACATCTCTCTCAATATAAGTAACCAAGCAATCGTTTATCCATTGATCTTCCATTAGATTGCGCAAATTTCTCTTTATATACTCCATTGTTGAAAAACTTCTTTTAACTGTTGCAGTGGCGACAAGAAGAGTCAACCCCAATGTCACAAGCAAATAGGCCAATCAATATATGACATGATTATTTTTCTCCACAAACTTTGCAGCCAGATCACCAATCCCTTCAAGCTCTAAAAATTTTCATCGGATCTCACATCACTAATAAAATTTTGGAGTTAAATGTCTCATTTCATTAAAATAATAAAATGTTTATAAATCGAGTCTTCACAGTGAAAGGTAAAATAAAGGCGAATCCACGTGGCTCAAGGAGAAGTCAAAGATTAAGGAAAGAATAAGATACTCTCGTGTGTTCGCTTATGTGGTCGATTGAGAAAAGAATTACATAGAGATTACAAGTTGGGTTCAGCTTGACACCCCCAAGTAACGTTACAAATTCGAGACTAACAATTAAAATTTTTAATACTGGAGAAAGGGAGAACACCCCGGAAGAGCCCTTTTCTGCTCGACAGAATCATCCCCTCACTCGGCCACGCAGATACCAAAGCTAGAAGATCTTAATTAGAAGAGGAAAGCCACATCAGATCAGTACAACTATTCGACGACCCAAGGAAAGTGTCATGGGGCGGCCCTTGAGGCAAAATTATGCTCAAGAAACACCACTGGTGGCTTCCTACCAAGACTATCTTGTAGGCACACCAACTCCCGATAACTACAAAACAAGTATCTTGGCACTGTGAATCACACCAACAAGCAAGCAACAATATAGCTAACAAGATTAACAACAGTGAAGCAATTAAAGGAAGTAAATTTCATTAATCACTAGAAAACTAATTACAAAGTAGATGACGACTAGAAAAATAAGCACAATACACTATATTTGACAAGGACTGATGGGACGGAAGCCACACTACATGTGAGTACTAACCCTCTATACTATAGCAAAATGGACTTTCCCCCAAGTGGCGGGAAGAAACATCAAAATCGGTGAGGAGCGTACTAAAAATACAAGGACTCAAAGAGCAATGAACAAAAGCACTTAAGATAGGATCCAACTATACAGTGGGGTGACACCCGTTTGGAACCGAGACAACACGACAAAAGAGCACGGATCACAAGTTGGCCCGGTGTTGACGTCGTTTACACGCTGAGACTTGGCCGTTTTGCACGTCGGTTAAGTACGATCCGATAACGTGTTCAAGTCATCATGAGGTGCTATTGGGTAACTGGAGGCAAAAGCGATGCAAAAGGTATCCACCTCCACTGATGGATAACAACTGTAACTCGTTTCCTCGAGTCTGGTCATGAGGAAGAAGAAGCTTTTTCCCGTGACCAAACTTAGTGCACTCGATTCACTTCATGACCAGACTTGATGCATTCAAAGGAAAAGTACTTGGGAGTTGGGAGGAAATGTATCCATGCACACAAATTTTTTAGATTGAAGTATCGAAGTAGCCTGGGAAAAAGCGCTAATGAACATGGGTTAGGTCGGTTTATCTTGTGTGAGAGAACCTAAGGAAAACCTGGCAGAGGAGGATTCATGATTTTATCGGTGAATCCTGAAGGTACTTATAAAAGAGAAGAACAAGGCGTATCAAAATTCACGAGGAACAACGGACGTAATAAATGAAAAAAAATATTGTCCCACATTGCCTATGAGTGGAATGGGTGATCACTTAATATATGCTGGGACCTCTCCACTCTTTGCCAATTGGTTTTGAGATGGATATAAAGATTCCACATGGTATCAAAGCGGGGCCTATTCCACTCCACATTAAAAAATAAAAATAAATAAAAATTCACAATTCATGCTCCACGATGACAAATCAACAAAAAGGCTGCACGATGATAGGACCCAAAAAGTGGCCACATGTGACAGACCTCAAATGCGGCTACACGTGAGGGGGGATGAAAAAGAATATTGTCCCACATTACCTAGGAGTGGAATGGGTGATCACTTAATATATGTTGGGACCTCTCCACTCATTGCCAATTAATTTTGAGATGAATATAAAGTTTCCACAATAAATACATGATAAGATTGAAGACTGATCAATTGTACGATGTGATAACATGATGTAGAGTAGGAAAGTTGCCTGTGCAACAATTTGCAAGAACCCCCTAGAAAGGAAGGAAGAAGGTATCCAGCCGCGCGTGTAAATGCAACTCTCCATTCGGCAAGATGCCCCACAGCCGCGGCATAGATTAGGGAGAATCATCAGCTGATAGGATAGTAACTTGTCCAAAAAGCAACAAGACAGAGGGCATTTCCGGAGTACTTCAGAGGGCATTTCCGTTCCCCCGGCCGGAACCGGGGTCCTGTAGTGAGTGAGCTCACTACATGCGTGTAGTGAATTCTCTCGGCCGTCCGATCCGAGATTAACGGTTCGAATCGTCTTACACTTTAAAAAGTACTTTTACATTAACTTTAACTCTAATTTATCCGAACCGTTGATCTCGAATCGGACGGCCGAGAAATCTCACTACACGCATGTAGTGAGCTCACTCACTACATGCCCCCAATTCCGCCCCCGGCCTGGCAACCGGAGTACTTCTAACGGGTTTACTTGTTCGATCATGTGCATAAAAAGAAAAGATGATTTTTTTAGTCAAAGTCTTCTATCCCCAAGACAGAAGTTCAAGGTGAAGCTCCAAACAAAAAAGAGAAAAGTCTTTTAAGATTTCGGACCTCACAGTTTTCTTTTCCAATTTCTAAAGTCCATTCATGGGAAGTAATATATTAGAGCATTCGCATCGGTGTTTGTCATTCTACCATTTTCATTTTTTTTTCTGAGCAATGAATAGTACTCCCTCCGTCCGGATTTGTTGGTCCGTTTTGGGAATTTCAACTTTTTTTCCATTACTTTTTGTCCACTACTTTTTGTGTAACTTTTCCATATTTTAGCCTTTAACTTTTGAAAATGGACAAACATTTTCGGACTTGAAAAAGTATGTTTGTGGACCAACAAATCCGGACGGAGAGAGTATCATTTTGTCAAAAAAAAAAAAATGACAAATGTGTTAAACACGTGTATTTTGCAAAATTTGAGAAAACATTTTCGTTGTGGTTGTGTCACCTCATTCTTTTGGCAAATTAGAGGAACCAATAATGTTTGAGTTGATGTAATTGACTTGACTCGACAACGTTAGTTGATGGAAGATGAATTGATTCATATATGGAGTATAAAGTTTGTTTGGTTGCGGAATATTGATGATTTTTTGTTTTGATCAGCGGAATATACCGTTTACAAACATGTTACTGCTAAGTACACAACAAAAATGGACAACAAGGTGAACAACACACTCATATGGTGTGTGGGCTCTACACACACTTCACACTTAACTATGTTTGGACCTCACACACCATGTGAGTGTGTTGTCCACCTTGTTGTACATTTTTATTGTATATCTAGCATTTTTTCAAAAGCCACAAAAATTTGGTTGGCTTATATAGAGCAGAGTTTGCTTTGTCAAAACACTTCTGATTTGTGGAATAATATCCAGTCACAATCACTTCACTGCCCAATTTTTCCTTTAAAAAGTTTTCAAATCAAAATTAATTACAGAAGCGCCATTGGCGGCATGACCATGGGGCGGTTCTGTCGGTATGGGTAATGCCCTCGTTTAAAAATAGATACGAATTTCATTATGCATAAAAAAGAAATCATATCTAGAATATTACTACTAGTATATAGGCAAATTTTGAATGGCAAATGAAAGTTGAAACAATTCATTCACAATAAGCTATGGTCTAACAAACCTGCCACAAGAAATAGGATGTTCCGCTAAGAGTGTTTTTGAAATAAACTAGTTTTTCACGATTTTTTATATGATGAATTATGAGAGAATGACATGTCTTAGTTTTTGAAAAAAAACTATTTTTTATTAGTGGAACACTCCCTCAACAATACTACTATTCAACAAGATTTATTATGCCAACGAGCTCTTAGCTGAGCTGCATGGCCCAATACCTCATTTAGTTGCAGTCAAGGTTCAAGCCCCGTTAGGAGTGTGTTGTGTTGTTAAATTATGTTAGTTTAGATTCTTACTTATACACACAAAAAAAAAAAAAAGATTTATTACGTGTCATTCGTGATATTAAGAATCTCGTGAGAACTTGTAGTTCAAAAGTGTCGAAAATGCCGTAGTGCAAACTCACCATCATTTCTCTACTCAAAATTAGTTTTGCCCATTTCCCTACCCCATTTTGAGAAAATCTAAGATTTGATCCATTTCTTTTACCTTTTTTTCAAGGCTCAATCTCATGCCTCTCATTTACTATGTTGCCATTTAAAGCCTTTTTTTTTTTGGTAAAGGTTGGGTTTGTCATTGGAGATGCTCATCCCAAAAATTCATACTCAAAATTTTGACTCTATTTGGGTTTAAAAAAAAAGGAGGTAAGTGTTGGAGATGCTCTTGTATGTAGGACTTCTCTGCTGTCTAGTTTTATTATGGGTCATTCCGATCCATTTTGGATCTTTATGAGCCCACCTAGTCACACAATAATAATCAGAACTGTTTATTCAGAGAACTCATTGAGGAGGTCATCCACACAGGAAAATTAACTTGATCGAACATGAATATGCATGAACAAAACAGATTTTTACAAAGAAAAAGATGAGCAATTTATGTACCGTTCAAATTGTTTATTGTCATCCCATTTTCCCTATCAATCAAGCTAATTTTGTTAGTAGATGAACTACTCGATGAGTTACGATTATTATCGTACACATATCCAAACCCACAAAGGCACAAACAAGATTGGACTGACCTATAATAAAATTGGACGGGAGATTGGTCTTATATGTTAACAGGCTGTAAATGAACTGAATTAAGCCGAAATTTAGAAAGTCCAATTTCATTCATTAAGTTTTTAAACGAATTCAAGCCGAGTTCGAACTCAATGAAAATTTGACAAGCCGAACTTGCCGAAATTTGAGTCGAACTCCAATTTGTCCACGAGCCTTAACAAATAAAAAATAATATATATTTATTCTCTCAAACAAGTCTAGAACTTTAGATAAATACTTTATTTTGAAATAAATAAGTTCATACATATATAAAACATTTATAAACATATTAAAAAATAAGTTTATACTCCCTCCGTCTCGAATTTCTTGTCCATTTATGGTTATGCATGCCATTTTTCAATTACTTGTATTTTTCAAACTATAATGTTTTTTTACAATTTTGAAAACTTTGTTTAATAGTACTCATCGAGAACTATAAACGAGATCCATATTGCATATATATAGAACATTATACATTAGAAAAATATAACCAGTTTCTAAAGGGTAGTGAATAGTGAAAGTGAACAACAAATATGGGACGGAGAAAGTAGTACTTTTAAAAGTCTATTTACGGACAAGTTATAGAATTTTCATTGTGTACGTTTAAAAGTTTATACATATACAAGTTCTTATGTGATATTTTACCAAAAAAAAAAAAGTTCTTATGTGATATACATTTATACTTTAATTCGCATGCCTAGTCGAGATGAATACTGTCAGAATCAGGTTCGGCTCATTTATTAAACGAGCCTAAAATTGAAGCTCAAGTTCAATTTGTTTAGTACTCAAACGAGTCTTTGCCGAGTTAAGTTTCGAAAAATTCACGAACGGATCGATTTTTTTGCATCCTTTGTACGTAAGTTCACTAGAAGGAGGGTGGATGGGACAAGTGCTAAAATAAAAGGTTGAAAATGGGGTTCAAAAAGTGAGTAGTGGAGGGCTTGGGCTGGTCGCTTCTTTGTTTCGTCAATTATTGGGAAAACTCACAAATCATACCACTATTTCTCAATCATCATGTTGCGCGGGCCGAAGATTCGGCACTTATACATTTCTTGATGTGTATTGTTGGTGTGCTGACACGTGGCATTCGTATGGCTCTATTAACCCTAGCCTCCGGTATCCATTTCCTTACTGGCCTGCTAAGACAATCATTGGTCCTCTTTTTTTTTTATAACTAGTGTCCGGGTCAACTTTCGTTCACTTTGACTAATTTTGAGAGACCAATTTTATTGTCTATTAGTGGAGGCTCTATTTAAAGTCAGAGTAAAAGCTCTATATGGACTGCCTCCAAAGGGGAACCGGAGAGGTGTTGTGCATCCCCTTTCGGCGCCGTGCCGGCATCGTTTTGACGATCGGAGACGTCCACCGTGTAGAACTCGTCGAGTTCTACAAGTGTACCAAAAATCAACTCGATTGGATATTGTTAAGTGCCTCATCGGAACACAAATAATTTTAAAAAAAATCGGAACACATAAAGCTTGAAACACTTGATAATAACTGTTGAACCCATTTTTTCATGTTATTTGTGTTCCGATGAGGCACTTAACGATATCCGATCGAGTTAATTTTTGGTACACTTGTAGTACTCGACGAGCTCTACGCCGTCTCCGATTGTCAAAACGATGCTGGCACGGCGCCGAAAGAGGTTGCACAACACGCTGCACAGCACGGGGCTGCGTAACACCTCCCCAGTCCCTCCAAAGGAATTGATAGCACCGAATCATGTGGTTTTGTTGGAATAGTGTTCCTCAACCAGTACTACTAAGGTGGCACTTTCGGCCCTCAAATTCTATGTTCTTTAAAAAAAAAATGGTTCGACAATCACGGGTATTCAGATCAGTTTACGCACAATATTCCTCTCTCTGATACAACTAAAAACATGTCATCCACACCGAAACTAGGTACACAATAAATTATATTCTGGCATCCTGACCCCAAGAAAATTGAATCTTGTTTAATTATTGGGGAGCAAACCAACCAATCAACCATAAATGGTCAAATTTTCATGTTCTAGTGTTTTTTTTTTATCATTGAAGTCAAAAAAATAAATAATTTTATCCAACGGCTGAAAATGGTCTCAAGAGTTGAACTACACTTTTGGCCCTTTTTTGGCTGTTTTACCAGTTGCACCTTTTTTATTTTTGTCTTTATACATGTAGTATGAGTGAAAATACAAGCAAATAGAAGTGTAATGCTGTAAATACCTATGAATAAAAATTATAAAAAAAAAGAGAGTGCAAAAATTAGCACAGATTAGTTTATGGTAGGAGTTTCCTTAGAGCATCTCCAAAAGCGTCATCACTCCCTTCAAATGGTGGTTTTGCCTAGCAAGACTGTCGAGCCGTTTTTTCACCATCTCTCCTAAAACTAATTGGTGGTAGGAAGGGCTTCAATTAAGTCTTTTATGGCATTCGATATCACATCCGCAAGTCTGTTTTTAGAGCGGTCGCAGAGAGTGACACTGTGTAACCAAATCCATGGGGGCACTCCAGGCCCAACAAAGACCTCAAATTCCCAACCCAACAGACTCACCTCCCTCCTCTGCACTTCCCCCTCTGCTATAGTAACTCGACGGGTGGTTTTATTCATGTTGAAGATGCTCTTTCACATCATCGGGTCCCTTTGATCTTTTCGTCTTTTCGTCTTTTTTCTCTATATATATTTGGTTTGGGATAATATGTTTATGTATGTGTGTTTGAATATGCATTTATGGATCTGTATACATTAAGGGTGAGCATAGGTTGGACAGAATTGAGTTTTGCCCAAACCCGTGTCGGATTACGGTCAGGTTATGGGCGGGTCTTCGAGTTGGTGTTTCTATTTTTTTCTCTTTCATCATCTTTATATCACCCAAATTTCGAGCCTGCAAAAAAGACGGAAAAATGCGGAACAAATTTCTGAGTAATAGCAAAAAATAGGGAAAGATGCGAACAAATTTTTGAGTGATATATTAAACGTATTATATGTATATGCACCTATGCAAGGTATTTACGACCTCGAAATCCTCTAGGCTACATATAGTAACCAAAAAACAGGTATTAGGACCTTCAAATTTAGGTTTTTGTAGCGCCCGGGTTCACAGGGGTCAGCTGAGGCCCCTCCCCACAACTACAAAGAGCCAAAAAGATTACTGTCTCAGAATCTGCAAAACTGAATGCAGTTTGATCCGTCTCGGTGGTGCCGAGCGCACGGTACCCTCGGCGATGGACGCGGATGTACGGTCCTGGACGAATATGGATTTGAACGATATCCGCCGAGCGGGTATTGCCGAGGACATTGCCTCCTACGTTTGGCTCACGTAATACCCTCGGGACCTCTGCCGATCGACGTGCCGAACGCCTGAGGGGCTGGGCCACTTGCGTGCCGAGTCGGTCGACTTCGGTCACCCAGGGGCTCGGACTCTATTCGGTTCGGTGGTGGCGTACCAGGCACGCTACACATTCCACGATGGAGCATTAAATGCGGCAGTCACCTACTCTGCCACCGCCCACGATGGGTGATGGGGAATGTCTCGAGTTGATTTGATTACTCGAACCCACGTGCCGTGACGTCAGCCGAGACATGGCGTCCGGCGCAGGGGTAAAGGTCACATCACCTGTCATTCCGAGCATGAATGACGGGCGCGTGAGGGGCACCAAGCGCGTGGGACGCAGGCCCCTCAGCCTATATATATCCAACCACAATCATGTGAGCCCCACACCCCATGTGAGAGAGGGTGTGGTTGAGAGTGTATGTGGGGGAGTGTATGTATCATTTTTGTAAAAAATAAAGAATTCTGCACCTAGGGGAGAATTGATCCCAAGGTGGGAAGTGTAGAGTAAAGCAGTCCAACCACTGAGCCAGAGCTTACCATTGGCTTAATTAAGCTTTCCCGGCATTAAAATTTATATTGTTTCCCCAGCCCCACTGTACATCTGCCCCTGCCTATATCTGAAATACAGTGTATTCAATGAAATAAGGGCAATTTTGTGTTTATTAACATGTCGGAATGAAAATTATTTAACCTTCAAAAGTGTCCGTGATGAAAACATGAGTGCCTCTAAGTGGGAGGACTAATATTTAATGATTTATGTTTGCTATTAAATGGTGATAGTTACTTATTTTGGTTTTTAAGGAGTATTTGAGAAAAATCTGAGATTATTTTACGTTCCAATTAAAGGTGTGGATAGACAAAAACTACTTAATTTGAAGTTCTAATATAATCAGTCAGGACAACTAAGATATACGATAATCAACTATTTCACAAGTTATTTAACTTATTTAATCAAACATTTTGAACTTTTATTCAAGCTTCTAAAAACTAAGTTAGAACGTGTTTAAAACTTATATTACACTGTTGAAGTAAATAACTAAAAAATCAAACTTTTAACTTAATAAGGCCGTGCTAAAAGCCACTTCTAAGATTTCTCCTTACTCTTTTTTTTCTTTCACATTTGTTAGTTTTGCGTAAAACTATTGTGACTTATTGGTTTTCCTTGACGAGAGGAATCGGAAAAATAAAAAATTATGACTTTTACCCTTTTGGGGGGGGAAAGGATCAACCTTTCCGATTGGGTAAAAGTCATAATTTTATACTTTTTCGATTACTCTCGTTGAGGAGAAGTTCCAAAAGTTTAATGTAAAACTAACAAACTTGAAAAGAAAAAATTGAATAAAGACAAATTTTAAAAGTAACTTTTAGTACCATGACTTATGTTGAGATACAAGTCCTAATTATTACTATAATTATAACAAACGGAGCCGATAACAGTCTTATGCACCAATTTCAAAAACAAATCATTGAGAAAATTATAAATTTTCATATATTTGCAAGTTTTTCGATTTAACCATTAGCACCAATATGTGACTGATCATAGCTATTCCGATCGATACTGGAGATCCTCTCGGGGAAAAAATAGCCGTAGTCCCTAGAAGTGGTGCATCTCAGTTGTAGGGGATGTCCATAATTTCTGATTTTTCTGGTTCCTTTGAAGTTTTATCATCAGTAAAGTTCCTACCAGTTTGTAGGGAAAAAAATTGGTACAGACTTTCTTTTTTTTTTAGTACAAGCAATCAACTTAACCTGTCATAACTTAGGAGGTGGAGAATAAAAACCCCACGACGAGAATCGAACCCAGAGAAAAATTATCAATTGGCACAGACTTGGTCCACACTGTTTATATAGTAAAATCCTGTGGACTATACATAACGGAATCTGATAAACGAAATAAAATTTTGGGAGAATAAATGTAGCTCCTCTATAGCAATAATCAAGGACTGGGCCCATGTCAAATCCATTTGGGTGGTGGATGGTTTATCACGGATCCTTCACACACAAAATAAATAAATAAATCACAAACAAAAATCACGTTAATCGAACATCATAGCTATATACACAAATCAAGTGTGAACTATGAAAATGAATGGCTTATGGTTTATCATGATTGGGTGCATGACACGGTGCCATGCACCTAGTGCGTGCCCAGCAGGAACCCTTGTCTCTGTCATCTTTTTAAGGAATGTTAGTAGGACCAATACATTTGACCATTTAAAAACATGAGCCGAAGTGGAGCAGATGAAAGTGTGCAAAAGCACTTCCTTAATTTGAAGCCTGCTCTCCAAAAGTCCAAGCCCAGTGGGCCAGGACATCATATATATCTGAATTTTTCGGTACAACGCCGTCCCAGACTGAAGCCCACTACACTAAAGATCCAAGCCCAGTAGGCCCTGCCTGATGGTTTATTACATTCAGAAAATAAGTTTATGGTTCATCTGGCTCTCATTCATATAGCCCAGGTTTGTTATCCGAACTGTAAGCAAATTGAAGGGGAAATTATCAAGCATTGACAATATAGTGCTTGGGCTTAACTATTTTATATACATCACTGCCGATAGAAAATAAATAGGCACTCAAAATAAGTAGATGTCTAGCATCATTAACCAATTCCTTATTAATCTCAATACCCCGGTTAGACATACAGCGTTTTTGAAGACACAATG
The DNA here is from genome assembly GCA_963854785.1 of Vaccinium vitis-idaea. Classification (NCBI taxonomy): domain Eukaryota; kingdom Viridiplantae; phylum Streptophyta; class Magnoliopsida; order Ericales; family Ericaceae; genus Vaccinium; species Vaccinium vitis-idaea. Next base: position 20,393,694 of record OY978216.1, on the reverse strand, counting down.
GGGCGGCGCTAGTTTAGTGACGAGCCCCGTGGTTTGTAACTTATTTGCTACTTTGTTTGTTTAAACTCTTTTATTTCTTAAGCAACAAAAACAACTCCCCAATTTTGAATAGTCTGTGATGCTTAATTTATTTTGTGTAGGATCATTCCTTTTTGTATTTTTGCCCCTGCTAAAAAATATTTGCCTATTCTCTCCTCTATTCTTCACAATTATTTCTATCTTCTTTGGAATATTTGCCTTATTTTGTGTTCTTGCTTGTTGGTTGAAGTTTTTTATTTCCTACCACCCTCTTACTATTTTTCCTTCCGTTGAAATCATAGGAAGACTTACATTTTTCACTTCTCACAGAAACACTTATAGAATGTATTCTACACCCATCTCCCAAACAGTATTCATATTATTAAATGCATTTTGCGTATATTTCTAAACACTTTATAGATTCAATAATATATTCTGACACTAATTCAAAAGGTAAAAAATACAATATGCAAAAAGCCAAAACAAGAGGATCCCAAACATCAGACCCATTCTTTTTCACAATGTCACGACTATGGGTATCGATCATAGTTGTACAGATATTATGCGGGTACTTTTATAGTTGGCGCATAATGCCCACTAAAATGTCCCACACTTATTATTTGTCTGTCCAATAGTTTTAAAATAGTTATTTTAGTGCTTGATCTAGTATCTCGATCAATTTTCATGTAAAATATATATTCCTGACTTTTGAATGAAAAATTGAAAACTTGGATCAAATACTTAAAAAATATTCAATTGAGCTAATTATTTGCAGCCACTCAAGTAAATATTTTAAAAGTATACGATATTTGTATGCTTATGTTGGTACCCGTTGCTTTCTGGTTGTAATTTTGAATTTTTTCGGCTAAGTACTCTACTTTTTCAAACTAATTGGTGAAGTACTCTTGTTTTCAAATTATTTGTAATACTACTTCATAGCACAATTTCAAATTGCACTACCCTCATGAACATCAATGGAAATTGCGCTAAGTGTGCCGCCTGGCATAAAGCCCCGCAATATACCAGGCAAGCAAAAAAGCAATTTGGAATTGCTTTTTCATATATAGTTATTTTTTCCTTCCAGTTGAGTTTTTTTTTTTTTTTTTTTTTGTGATTAACATACTTAATTTTTGCCCAAGATTAATGTCATCGACACTTGGTTTTGAATTATCCCTACTTTTTTAGTTCTGATGATCGTTCAACACACCTTTAAACAATTGAGATTATCACTGCACCATCTCCTATTCCCCTTCCGATTTGGAAGCATATTTTCAAATTGTGCTGTATAAAATTGGCAAAGAAAGCGCTCTTTGGAATTGCGATATTATAATAAGGATCTAATAAGTTTATTTTGGACAATTTCATTTCCATTTTGGAACCAATTTATGGCGTATATAAAGGACCACTACAAAAAAAAATTATTTACTAATAACATTGTGACAACAACGTGTCACTAATTACCTGATTAGTGACAACTCACTAAAAAGTTGTCACTGAATACTTTTAGCCACACGCTTTTAGTAACAACCTAGTGACAAATTGTTGTCACTAAAGATCAACTTTTTTTTGTAGTGGACCCTCTGGTTTCAATATCAGACACACCTTCGAAATACCGAAATACACCAAGCTAAACACCCTACTAGAGGGATACACCGCCGAAATACTTCGAAGCGCACTAGCTTCCAACCAATATTTTGACTAGAGGTTTGACTGCCGTATGGTGATCAACTAGGGTTTTGACTTTGATCCTTGAAGGATACTGCTTCAAAATCTCATCTCACATTTTTATTTCTCATCATCGGAAAATTTAAAGATGCACAAGGATTTCCAAATTGGGGTGTCTTCATATGGTAAAAAACACAAATAAAATAAGATTTAGCGTTCAGGGTTTAGTTGCATAGGGTTTATTGTTCAGGGCTTAGGTTTTAGGGTATAGGGTTCTACAGTTCCAAGGTGTAGTACTTTAGGGTGTTGGGTTTAGGGTTTTAGAAATTCAAGTTAAACATGGTAAATATGCTACAATGCGCAATTTATGTGATGGTAAAACTATAAATAGTCACGGTGAAATTATATCCACAACATATTACGGCTCACCATGATAAAAAAAATAAACGAGGATTTAAAAACATGGTAACATTATTTGTCGGTTTAAGAACTCGGACCATGGTGAAAACCTACGCCTCATACCCTGTACCTTAAACGACTTACTACATTTAATCAATAAAGTGGTGGAGGAAGTGGTTAAGTGTGGGATAGAGCTAGGGATGAATTGCATTGGGTAATAATGTAGGTGACCATGTCTCAGCATGAGTTTGGAAGAAGTGTAATGAAGGGAAAGAGAGATGACTGATTTTGCAACTATGGGGAATTGGGAGAGGGTTAGGTTGATAAGACTAGTCATTTGGTGCGTGGAAGAATGTGATAATAGCTTGCACATGGGTTATTTTGTGCATAAGAAATATATATGTATTGGTATATGATATGATGATGCCATGCTCTCTCTCTCTCTCTCTCTCTCTCTCTCTCTCTCTCTCTCTCTCTCTCTCTCTCTCTCTGTGTGTGTTGAAAAAAGCAAGACGGAAAAGGAGTGAATTTTGTGATGGGACTTAACATGGTGCCCATGATTTTTCTATTCTACTGCACGTTGTTATAATAAAATAAAATTATTGTGTATATCTATATACGTATGTATATAGTCTAGGTAAAATAACCATAGTTTGGATTAGTCACAATGGTTAGGTCAGGTCTAACATTAGATTTGTTCTAGCCAAAATCAATGTGTTGGTCAAAATGAATATTATGTTAGCCAACCAAAGTCAAAATTGGGGTAAAAAAACAAGACCTAATTAGGATAATTATGTTATTTAAAATATCACAAATTTTTTATTTTAAAAAAAAAAATTGGGATATCATAGTAACTCTACATATTTTTTGTTACATTTTTTTAGAATAGCATTTCGTTTACTCATGGATGAACTATAGTACAACTTTAAAATGAAACCTTGACAGGACCTACAAGCCCTTAGGTTAGTCCGACATTTCTTTTATTAGCCATCCAAAGTAGAAGGGGAAGGGGAGATGGTGGAGGGACCATCTCAACCGTCAAAAAGTGTGTTGAATGAGCAGAACCAAAAAAGTTGGAATAATTCAAAACTAAATGACGATTGCATCCATCATGGGCAAAAATTAAGTGTGTTAATCACACAAAAAAAAAACACAAATAGATATATAAAAAAAATACTATATATAAAAGAGCAATTCTAAATCGAGCTTTCAGTGAGAAAGAGCAGTTCTAAATCAAGCTTTCTACTTGAGAAAGAGCAATTCCAAATCGAGCTTTCAGTGAGAAAGAGAAATTCCAAATTGCACTTTATGCTTGCGTGGGTGCACCATTGCACCCATTAAAGGTATAAAAAACTATACTTGTTAGGCCCCACTTGTAATTTAAAGTACACTTACTTACAAACGGACCAACAATTGTACTTTTTTGTATCTTTTTAATGGGATATTGCACCCATTAACATTTTCCTTGCAAATAGTTTGAATTCCCCCAATTAGTTTGCAAAGTTGGAGTACTTAGGCTTTGTTTGGAACTTATAGAAAGTGAGGAAAGAGAAAGGAAAATACATAAGAGGAAAAAATGGAGAAAATGAGGGGGGAAATTTCACTATTCATAGTCATTTTTTCTCCTCTTTTCAATTCTCTCTAGCCAAACTTGCGTGGGTGCACCATTGCACCCATTAAAGGTATAAAAAACTATACTTGTTAGGCCCCACTTGTAATTTAAAGTACACTTACTTACAAACGGACCAACAATTGTACTTTTTTGTATCTTTTTAATGGGATATTGCACCCATTAACATTTTCCTTGCAAATAGTTTGAATTCCCCCAATTAGTTTGCAAAGTTGGAGTACTTAGGCTTTGTTTGGAACTTATAGAAAGTGAGGAAAGAGAAAGGAAAATACATAAGAGGAAAAAATGGAGAAAATGAGGGGGGAAATTTCACTATTCATAGTCATTTTTTCTCCTCTTTTCAATTCTCTCTAGCCAAACAAAGGTAGAGAAAAATTTTATAAACTCTCACTCCCATTCCCTTCCTTTCCCCATCTTCCAAACAGACCCTTAGCTGAAAAATCCTTGTCTTCACTTCTCATTTCTAAAATAATTTCTAAAAAAATTTTTTCGCCATCTCTCATCTCTCCAATCATTAATCATTTTTCTCTCTCTACTCATATGACTCTCTCCAATCATTATTCTCATTTATCTCTCTATCTCTCTCCAATTACTACACCTCTCTCTAAACACTATCTCAAAAATATTTCTCAAAGTATTTTCTCAAAACTATCAACCAAACAATATATTTGTAGGCAGTTAATTTGAAGATTCTTCTCAAAATATTTTTGTTGTAGTTGTCATACACATGCACGGAGAGGAAAGGCAAGTTGCAGGGGAGAAAGAGTAAACGAAGATCATCAAACTTTCAAGCCTCGATTCAGAATCTTCAACTATCATCGTCAATCTAATCCCCATTTTCACAGACCCGTCTTCAATCTAGGACCATCGATTCTGGTAAACACATGAACAGAACCTTGATTTGGCCATACCTGATGCCTTACCTATGGTTTCCCGACACGTACCCTAATATTGCATCGTACTTGGTACGTTTTCTCTGTACCCAGTACGTATTTTGCAGTACCGGCCCATACTTGTAAAAGTACCAGAACCTCCGGCGTACCCGTGCTTCATAGGTTCAATGTTAGGATTTCATCCGCTTAAGTGGAACCGGATATTCATGTTTGTATAGAGGATTTTGTCCATATATATAAGTATGCAATCCTTGTATTGGGACGCTTCGACTTTTCTGTAATTTATTTATTTATTTTTGGGTAATGTAGCACTAAAATTTGCGGTCACCATCCGAAGTAGTGATAAATGTTCATATGACGATGCCTAAAAACTGGTCGTTGTGAGATCACTGTACAATCCGCGGAATAGGAATGGGTGAAGATCTTGGCATCGAAGCAAAAGAAGCCGTTGTGCGTGAGGTCGCGAAGCTCTTGCCTCTTCCCGAACTCTTGCAATCCATCGCATCAATCAAGGCTAACTACATCACTCGTCAACAGGTTCCCATTTGAAACCAATCTCATCTCAATTATATATTCTCACTCGATTCTGCTCTGAACAATTCTTTTATATCGTCCTTCATTTGCCCAAATCATGTTGATTACATTGTTTGCGTTCATCTTTGTTAGCATCATTCTTGTTAGGCGTGAATAGTTTTTCTGTTTTCTCTTATTCAAAATATATTTGAGTTTGTGTTTGAATTGGATTTGATCTGCATTAACTGTTGCTATAGATATGCAAGTCTTTTGTAAATGCTTTTTCGCTTTTAAATTTTTCATGCTTGACCCCTTTAGGAAAGTTAATTTTGATCACATTTCATATTCTTCTTTTTTTTCGGTTGAATGTATAATTAGGAGGAAGAGGAACCTGATCACTTTGGAATCACCCCTCCTAGGTGAACCCCTATGTGTGCAACCACCCAGAAGCAACTTTAATTGTGGGAATTGCCAACTGGAAGCAATTGAATAAAACCAATAATTAGGAATATTTGGGTCGGTCAGAACCGCTGGCTCTGTTTTTCACTTGTTGGAACTTAGAAGCTGTCAGTTCTTTAGAACATCACAATAGGATTTTTGTTCTTGTGCCCTCTAGGACTGTTGGATTGTTGAATCTATGTTAAGTGGACTAAGGTAGGGGTGCTGGAGCTGTTTATGGTCGAATTCACTAATTCTCATTTTAAATACACATGGACATGACTGTGCATTCATCTTTCTTATTAGTAATTAACTTTTTTCTTGTTTTGGGTAAAATCTTATTCATAAGGTTCCACAGATCATTTTATGCATAGTATGTGTTTTATGCACACATTCATGGTAACCTGTTATGCAAATGTGCTTGCGAGGGTTGGCCTCCGTCCTAACTCCTAAGGTCGCATGTTCGAAACCTCTTAGGTGCTATCAACTCGTTTGGGGCCAGTCCATACGAAGCTTTATTCTAGCTTTAAAATGGGGCCCTCACTAGTGGGATTGGTCTCCCAAGATTAGTTAAGGGGCGGGCAACCTGGTCCAGACACTTGGTTAAGAAAAAAATGTGCTTGCTATATGAAAATGGAACTAATCATGTAAGTCTCATATTAAATTTCATTATTGTGTGTTGAGGGTTTGATACGAGTAGTTTATACATTAAGAAGAGTTCGTGTAACATAGGTTGATAGAATATTTATGGGAATCCCCCTCACTTCTTGTTGCTCAATTCATCTTTCAACCTTCAGATTATTTGTTGTTTATGCATATGTTAGTCTGATATAGTGAGTATTCTTGTTCCTATCAATGACTTGGTTGTATACACCAGAAAATACCATTCGTGAAATGTTGATTGCGCTTTGGAAAACTCTATTTTGTAGAAGAATGAATATGTCTTTTAAGTATAGTTTGTTTTGATATTTCGTTGTTTTTATGGAAATGGGACTTTGTAAGTTTTGCACTAGAGAGTGATGCATCCTATTTTGGTACGGGTATTACCTAACATGGTTGATTTAGAAAATTTGTTTGACGTTTGAAGATTATCTTGAAGATAGGCCTCACTCACACAATACCTTAGTAGGGCCCTTTGCTCCTACTCTCAATCCTTGCTTTTCGCTTGCAGTCTCAATCATCGCTCTTGCGAAGTTTAGTAGTTTGAGATGTTTTGGACAGGCTTTTTTGCGCACACTCACGTTCTTGCTCGCGCACAGGCATTATGTGACTCAGGGATAGACTCTAGCTAACGACCATCATTGTGCCTATTGGCTTTACCTCATCATGGCATTGGGAGGTTCCTTTAATGTATGAGACAGGTGCTTTTTGTTTTGTTCTTATATCGAATTTCTTTGTGAGGTTCTCTTGCCTGCTTTAGTTTTATTAGTAATACTTAAAAGGGTATATTAGTGATACTTAAAAGTTATTAGCCTATGTCTGCTGACTTGTCATGTTGAATAGGAAAATCATGTACATAGTTTGTAAGGCTCTCAGGGAGAATTAAAATAAGTTTGTAGTTCAACCCTTTAGCATAAAGGCTTTTGCATTGTGCTTCATGATGTCTTTATTGTTGCCACTCAACTTTGCTTCTAGGGAACTCTTTGCTCACAATTGTCTCTCACTTCAAGAAGTCGGTTGTAATTATTATAGTTTGTTCCACATTGGTTAACTATCAGCTCCAAAACTTGTACATGAGCCTGGGAGGCCTCTCCACTCATTGTTAACTGGTTTTGGGTTGGATGCTTTAAAATGGTACCAGAGTAAGGGTTTTGGAGGCTTTTGGACAAACTCTATTGATTGATTGCCTCTTTGTTTGCGCCTTAAGCACAGCTTATTTTGTTGTGATCCATGTTATGGATCCTTTTCACTCTCCGCGTGCGAGTTGTGGGTCACTCGTGCAGAGGAGTGTTAGATTTTGTCCCATATTAGTTAATTATCACCTCCAAAAATAGTCTAGTATATGAGCAATATTAAATGTTAGAGTCATTTACTTTCTCATCCCCACTTCAATTTGGCATACCGTGTTACTCCCTCCGTCTTAAATTGTTAGTCCTGTCGGATTACAATGCAATATTAAATGTTCATATCTTCCAATCTATAACGTATTATATGTGCAATATCGATCTTATTTGATAGATCTCAATTAGTTCTATTGCACAGTTTTTAAAATCTTTAAATATATTATAGATTGAAAGATATTAACAGTTAAAAATTGAATTGGAATCCGAATAGGACAAACAATTCGGGACAGAGGGAGTATTAGTTATAGGTTAAAAAGCAAGGATACATGCACGAGTCTCGAATACAACACAACACAAACATGTTGATACACTATTTCTCTAAAAAGTAGGACACTGACAGGTTGGTGATACGTTGTCTTCTATATATTTAGATATAGCTATGTATCTATCACCATAAGTTCACATCCCACATTTTATAAAGATATGGCACAAGAAGTTAGAAAAAAATCTAGACTCTTGATGGACACGAGACTTAAGAAATCTTTTAAAAAGCTCATGGACACAGCTTGGAAATGCTAAATCATCTTCCTAATATTTCTTTAATTAAACTTCTTCATTTCTCTAGAAACTTTGAGTGAACTTTAAATATGTCCAACTTGTAGTAGATAGCAATGTCAAATTTGAAAATTTTGATAATTACATGTAGCAGGTTGTTAAGAATTGTCAAGTACATGCCGAAAGTTTTTAGTCAATAGTCAAAGACACCAAAGAAGCGTCGATACCTTGCAAAAAGATTGTTGTTCTCGGTATTAAGAGTTTTTTTCTTATTTATGGACATGAAAAAATAGTTTCGGAATGTGTCTCAATATCTGAGAAATGTCGGACACAAACATGTATATATCTTTCTTGAAGCGTCCATGGTTGGGTTTGGGACATTGAATAGTTGGGATCTTGGTTTGCTCAGTTTGGAATTGATATATTTATTAACCCCCAAATTAATTTTGAAGACACTTGCAAAGGTTTCCTAGAGGTTGCAAAGGTGAGTTGATTTTTGCACACTCCAACAACATTAATATGTTGCATCCTATGTTTTCCTGTGGACTATGCTGCAACGGTGCAATCAGCTAATTATGTGCCCAAGATTATGCTCTTGCCACTAACATGGATATTATACTTGATTCTGTCTTGATGGTAGGAAACTGTGCATCAAACTGTTAGTGTTTTCTTTGAAGATCCAGGAGTTCAGGAATTACTTGTCAAGCTTTATCACAAAGGTAAATAAATATCAACATTTACCTTTTTTCTCTCATGGAATGAATAAATATTACCTCTATACTTTTTTCTCTGGAGTTCTCGAATATTGCGTCTTCAAGTTATTGGAATCTGCTAAACTCGATACAGTTAGGTCTTCTTTGGAATTCTTTTTTTTAATGGGATAAAAAGAATGGGGTTCACATCGCGGCGGGTGTTGCATTATCAAGGCCATTTCATAAACTCGTTTACTGATGATGTAGGCGGCTGACCTTTAGTGTGGACACTAATAAGTGCAATGGAGGTCACCAACTTAGGGCATGGGGTTCTTGATGGCCCATTGATCCCCAAATAGTATGTATTAGTATCTTCTATTTTTGTTCTCTTACGGCCATGTACGAAAGGCGTAATACTCATCCTTGTAATTTTTGCGTAGTATGTACATATTAACACTTATTTAAATGGAGGTCACCAACTTAGGGCATGGGGTTCTTGATGGCCCATTGATCCCCAAATAGTATGTATTAGTATCTTCTATTTTTGTTCTCTTACGGCCATGTACGAAAGGCGTAATACTCATCCTTGTAATTTTTGCGTAGTATGTACATATTAACACTTATTTAAATGGAGGTCACCAACTTAGGGCATGGGGTTCTTGATGGCCCATTGATCCCCAAATAGTATGTATTAGTATCTTCTATTTTTGTTCTCTTACGGCCATGTACGAAAGGCGTAATACTCATCCTTGTAATTTTTGCGTAGTATGTACATATTAACACTTATTTAAGATCATCATAGAAGATGGTGGGCCTGTGGTAAACAACTGGTTATATTTTGTAGTTGCTTGGCGCTTACCGAGTACAACCATATAATAGAAATTCAACCTCTGTGGTTCTGGAGTGTTATTTTGCCCAAACAATACAGAAATATACTCACTAATATGTCTCTATCATGCGACGGGGGAAGTCAACTTTTATATTTCTTCACTAAAAGAAGTTATGTTGCACCTGAGTAAGATTTTATCTGCATTCTCTTCCAGAATGGTGTGAAGGGCAGGTTACAGAGTACTTGGTTGCGACATTTGGTGATTATTTTACAGTTATTAAAATGTAAGTATACACGTCATAAAAAATTTGGATTTACTGGTAAATACTGTCTGATGTTTCTAATATGCCAAGTTCATTCTTTTTCTATTTGTGTTCTGTGGTTCAGGTATATTGAAGAAAGATCATTTCGGGGATTTGTTGAATCTTGTCTGAAAAAAACAGTAGTTATTTATGTTGATCATCTGCTGACCCAGGTTCTTATACAGAATACTTATTCGGGTGTCGTTTGTTTGATATCCTCTAGCATGTACTCTCTAGCAACAGTTCAGAAACTTAAGATTAGTTCTTGAATGGATTTTATGAGATAAAATGGGAAAGATGATTTTAGTTGGCGTTTTATGGATGGGTGATAAAATCACCTATTTTTCCCAATAGATAAAATCTAGGTGATAAAATAGTTGTGGAGCACTATGAGTTTCAAAAATGGTTGATAAAATCTAGTGTGATAAAATATATTCTTAAAAGATGATGATAAAATCAAATAATCCATTCAAGAACTCCTCCTTAGTATTAAATGATGCTTGTTATTGTAGAATAATTACATCAAGGAAGAAACTATCGAACGAATGAGACTGGATGAAGAAGTTATCATGGATATTTTCAGGGAGTACATAACTGTTTCTGTAAGTTCTGCCCTTTGATTGCTGCTAACCTGCTACTTACCTTGGTTTATATATAAATGTGCATTGGATGCTTCAAGCTTCTCTGATTCCACAAGAATTTTGTTTTTATCTGTTAATGATTCTTTGATGTGGCTTATGCAACAGAAAGTTGAAAACAGAGTGAGCATTCTGAGGGACTTGAGAGAGCTTGCTTCAGCCGAGAGTTTGGATACTTTCACACTCATTTACATAAATATCCTTGAACATCAACCTGATTCCTCGGTAAGCACAATTGAACAATGTTTTTGTGATGGTAACACATTCCTCCGGTGTCATACTATGGTTTAAATGTTTTTTCACCTGCCGCTTTCTTTCTTTTCTTGCTTGGATTGCAGCCTGAGGTCGTTGAAAAACTTTTGGGTCTGCGAGAAGGCATACCACGGAAGGATGCGAAGGAGGTATGTATATTTACAACGTACCCTTTGTTGGATTCATACGCGTCTCTATTTTGTTGAAGCCTCGGGAGAAATAATTATATTGACACTAATAGTCGATTTCAACTAAATAATACTCCCTCCGTCCATTTTTAAATGTGTTGCTTCATAAATCTAACTTATTAAACAAAAATCATCATTACTCCTTTCCCATCAATTTTTACCTCGACTTTACACATTTCACACCAATTTTTACGTCCACTTTCTAAAATTATCATCCACTTTTACTCATTAACTTTTCAAAACGCACACTTATTGTTTGACAGCCCAAAATGAAATACTCAAATATTAAAAAGGGAAGGAGGGAGTATGGTACAACTTAAGTGGACACCTTGATTTTTGTTTTGTCCCAATCAATTATATAACCACCGCCTATTCTAAAATTTGATTCGAGTAGCTACAAAAGTCACTCTCTCCATCCCCCAAATAAAATTAGAGTATTCCATAATAATTGTGTGCTCTTAAAAGTCAATGGTTAAAAGTTTGTACAATTATTAATTTGCCATTTTAAAAAGTTAATGGATACAAGTGAAAGATAATTTTAGAAAGTAGAGGTAAAAATTGACGTGAGAGGTGTAAAGTGGATGATGTGAAAGGTGTAATGATAATGTTTCCTTAACAGGTTAGATTAACGAAGTAACACATTTAAAAAATGACAAAGGGAGTATATAGTATTAGTATTAGAGATGGAATTTTCTTTGCTTGTCCTTTGAAGGATGAAATTTTTTCTTTATCCATCAGGTTGTACAAGAGTGTAAAGAGATTTATGAGCATTCACTTGTTGATGGAAACCCCCCGAAGGCTGGTTTTGTTTTTCCAAGAGTGAAGTGCCTTTCTCAGTCTAAGGGATCTCTGTGGCGGAAATTGACCTAGTTTTGGCCCTCGTCTATATGTGGTCGCGGTGTCCTTGGTGTAGGAATTAGAATTTAGCTTTCTATGACACAGTGTATCCATTGATTACATATGTTGTATTTTTGTTTCAGTTAAGAGTAGTTTGTTAGGCTTTCCAATGCACAATTTTAATGGCTTTGGATTGAATTGAATTCAAATAATTCAGTGTAACATTGTCTGCCTGTTCTTCTGATGTGTAACTCTTCTAATGAATGTGAGGAGCAAATTAAGAATTTTTTTAAAAATAACCCCTAACCTTTTTACCACAATCACATGTACACTTGACCTTCACGAAATGTCACATAAATACCTATACTATTTTAATCCTCCCTTAGTCCCAAAATTTTAGTTCATCTTTCCTATTTTGGATGTCCCCAGTTATTGTCTACTTTGACTAGTTAAGGAGAAAAAAAAAATACTCCACTCATTTCCTTTTTGGTCCTTTATCCCATATTCAAATTCAAACAAAAAAAAGTGGTGGGAAAATGAATTAGAGCATAGAAGCTAATCATTGTATTTCAGGAAAAGAGGATTACTTTGGAAACTCAAATGTTTTGACATGTAATGATTATCTCCCCTTATGGCTCCATTAGATATGGAGTTGAGATAGTAGGGGTATTATTTATGGAGTGTGGACCTACATTGATGCGATATTTATGAAGGGTGGATAAAATAATACTTTGTTCGGAAGATTTTGGTAATAAAGGAGAATAAAATAATACTTGGTTTGTTTTTGAGTTGAAATAGGTAGATAAAAGATAAAAGATAAAAGATAAATAAAAGAGTCAGGGGTGGATTGGCGTAGTAGAAAAGTCTCATTCGAGGGTATTAGTTAATAACTCATCCCCCTTCTTTCAAATGTACCCTAAATAAGGATGAGCAGTGGGTTTGAGATAGGTCATCCAAGTCCAAACATAATACCCTTCCTTCATTCAAATGAGGCCTCAAGAAGTTGGATTCTAAGAGGGTTCAAAATTTTGGAACGAAAGGATTAACACATCAATTCCCTCTGTCAACAAACGGAATTGTTGACATGGATTACATATGGCTTTATTAGTGTTAGGTGGATACATACATGCATGTGGGAGTCTCTCTCTCTCTCTCTCTCTCTCTCTAAGCTGATTTATCTTTCAATATCTCTTGGTAAGTCTCAAAACCCCTTTCCATTCATGCAGAATTTGCCCAATTTCAGATCTTCAATGTTTGATCCACCCAAAATAATATTTCCTCTGTCCGTGTTTGTTGGTCGTTTTTCATAGTTTGTGCCATTTTCCAAACATATATATCTTCCAATTTATAGTAATGTTTTTTTTATGAATTTTTAAAACTTTGAATAATGAACTAATTGAATTTTATCAGATAAGATCTATATTGCATATTTTTTAAATCCGTATTAAACGATATAATCAATTGAGAAGTGGTACAAACTCCCAAAAAGGACTAAAAAAATAGACGAGTACCTCCGTAATCGGCGAAGAAGACCATGACTAAACCGAGGATGAAGCTAGGGCCACTTGTTGAGGAAAGTTGAGGAGGTTACGAAGATAAAGGATGGTCAGGGTTGAGGAAGTTACCTGTTGGGTATAGAGATAGAGGGGGTGGGGGAAAGGATTGATTAGAGAGAAACCCATGAGTAGGGATGGCAATGGGGACGGGTCGAAGCTGGAGACTACTATCCCCGTCCCCGATCCCTAAACCCGTTCCCATCCCCACCCCGATCCCCAATGGGTATTATTTTTTCCCGTCTATTCCCACCTCAAACGGGGAATGATCCAAAGCGGGGGATTCGAGGAAATTCGGATGACAAAAGAACAATTAAAAAAAGTAGAAACTGGAAAAGAAAAAAAAAGGAAGCCACAACAATTGCAAGAGGGCATAAACTCTAGGCTATACTCTAGCTCTAGTATCAGTTGAAATCTCAAAGGCATAAAATAACATACGTGGCACTTCACCAAATTCACCAGTTTCCTACCTTATAAACATGGGGTATTCAGTTAGGGCTACTCCAAACTCATCCAGCATATCAAAATTCCGAACTCCATCCCAAATATGAGCAAACTTCAAGTATCAAATTCCAATCGACAGCCTACTGAATAGAATCAAACACAAATAAGATAGTACCACAATATAGCAACACATAAGAGGAGGGGAGAGAGAGAGAGAGAGAGAGAGAGAGAGAACCTGGTGTGCAGCTGCTGTTCGAGATGAGAAAATGAGAGAAATCGTTTAGAAGTTATAACATATACAAACTTTGAAAATCTATAGTACAACGGAAAGCGGTTTTTGTCCAAGTCATATTTTTTGTCCCAGTCATCGTATTACATTTTTATCTCTCTCCCTACCAAATCATTCCTCTCCCTCTCTCTCTCTCTACCATTTTCCTTCACCGGCTCACCACACTCAAAATTTCAAGCCACATTCTCTCTCTCTCTCTCTACCATTTTCCTTCACCGGCTCACCACACTCAAAATTTCAAGCCACATTCTCTCTCTCTCTCTCTCTCTCTCTCTCTCTCTCTCTCTCTCTCTCTCTCTCTCTCTCTCTCTCTCTCTCCTATTTTCAAAATTCAAATCACATTCTCTCTCACCACCACCTCTCTTTCCCCCTCTCTGAAATTCGAAGGTCCATAAAAAATGGACACAGGCACGTGCGTCAATTGCTCAAGTCATGCCTTCAGGCACGGGCACCGCATGCACTAGTATATATAGATATACTAACAAAACATACATAAATAAATAAATAAAACCGGGGATTCGAGAACGAATTGAATCAAGTTCGAGGTGGGGATATACCTGTCCCCGCCTCCTACTCAATCCCTGAAATTTTTCAAAAACAATCTCCATATCCTACCCGATCCCCGAACAAATCTCTAAAACGCCGATCCATTTGGAGCGGGGATTGGATCGAATTCGAATGCGTCGGAGGAAATTGCCATCCCTACCCATGAGAGATGGAGAGGGGAAGTGAATTGGGTTGTGGATTGATAGTGAAAATATGTAAGTAAAAAGTGTTTACTTATTTATCATTCCCTCCGTCCCTTTTTAAATGTGTTATTTCGTAAATCCAACTTATTAAAAAAACATCATCGATTACACTTTTCACATTAACTTTTTTCTCCACTTTACACTTTTCACATCAACTTTTACCTCTATTTTCCAAAATTATCCTCTGCTTTTACTCATTAACTCTTTATTCACTAACTTTTCAAAATGGCAAAATGATAATTGTATAAATTTTTACCCATTAACTTTTCAAACCACACACTTATTTAGGGACAGCCCAAAATGGAAAGTTAGACAAAAAAGGGACAGAGGGAGTATGATTTTGGTGTCTTTAATCCATCCATAAAGGTTGCGTATACCAAACAAAGTTTTGACACCTGATACCTAGTCATCACCCAAAATTTTCTCTTGAACCATAGGCAAATTAGACTCCACACTCATGGTGTAGTGTGAGCGTCCACACACTTATCTGAGGTTTGGCCTAAAAAGCCAATTTATTTTATTTTTTTGCCTTTATTTGATTTTTTTTTTGTGTTTGTTAGTTTTGCATCGATTTTTTGAGTATTATTAGTTTGTCTTGGCGAGAGGAATCCAAAAGGGTAAAAAATTATGACAAGAACTCTCAATAATACACAAAAAGTTGATGCAAAACTAAAAACACGAAAAAAAAATCAAATAAAGATGAAAAAATAAGCCAACTAACTTTTTAGGCCAAAACACTTAGTATTTGTGTATTTTTGTTTTACATTTTGGGTGTGGTTCTCGAGTTTCAAACAATCTACGCATACGCAGATGTGCATACAGTATGGTTCATTTATACCGTCCAAAAGCATTTTTGACGGTCTGGATTTTATCTACTCTTTGATCGGTCAAAGAATAATCAAGATCTGAACCATTAATTTGTTGAAATGGACGGTGCAGTTGTGTGCGTAACGTGTTGCGTATGCGTACGGATGGTGGGGGCTGCTCGGGTTTTTGGAGGCAAAAAATGGTAGCAATTGGCATCATTTTACGTTTCACACGACGTCGTCTTCTGTATTGTCTTGTTCCTCTGCGCAGTGCGCAGACATTTGCTGTTACATACATCCACTGTTGAAAGCTTTGAAGCACAACCAGCTAATTCAACTCCCAATGCTACTCCACAGACCCCATCATATGATCAAATCCTTCTCCACTTCAACACCAACACCAAACACAACTTCTCTCAACTGGAGATCTCAAATCAAACAATCCCAACTGGTCTCCCAAATCTCCTCCTTTCTCCTGCAGAGACACAACTGGGCCCCACTCCTGCGCACCCTCAACCTCTCCTCCTCCCAACTCACCCCATCCCTCTTCCTCCACATCCTTCGCAAAACCAAAACCAACCCACAAGTCTCTCTCAGCTTCTTCAATTGGGCAAAATCAAGCCTAGGGTTTGAACCTGACCTCAAAACCCTAGTTACCCTATCCGAGATCCTAATCGGGTCCGGCCTTGCCCGACAGGCGAAACCCGTTTTGGATGCTCTGATTAAGGACAACCCACCAACCCGAATTGTTAATTCAGCAGTCAGAACTTGTAGAGGTACAGATTCTCAGTCCCTTGTATTGGGTTCTATTCTTGAATGCTATTGCAAAAAGAGTTTTTTCTTGCAAGCCTTGGAGGTTTATAGAGAAGCCATCAGTCATGGATATGTTCTGTCGATTTGTAGCTGTAATGCTTTACTTAATGCTTCGCAATTAGAGAATGAGATTAGGTTGGCATGGTGTTTTTACGGTAATATGCTTCGAAATGGGATTTTACCGGATACTTACACGTGGTCTACGATTGCTCGGATTCTTTGCAAAGATGGGAAATTTGAAAGAATCGTTAGGATTTTAGATATGGGTGTGGATAATAGTGCAATATATAACCTTGTTATTGATTGTTACAGTAAAGAAGGGAACTTTAGAGCTGCATTTGATCTGTTAAATGAGATGTCTATTAAAAAGCTCGATATTGGTTTTAGTACTTATAGCTCAATTCTCGATGGGGCTTGTAAGTATGGGGATACTGAATTGGTAGAAACAACGATGGGTACTATGATTGAGAAGGGATTTCTTCCAAAGGTTCCACTATCAGATTCTGATACCATAATTCAAAAGCTTTCTGACTTGGGTAAGACATATGCAATGGACATGTTTTACAAGAGAGCTTATGATGAGGGGGGTGAGCTACGGTGTTCTTCTTATGGGTACTTGCTAAGGGCATTTTCCAAGGAAGGAAGAGTGAAGGAAGCAATTGGGATTTATCGTGAAATGTTAGAAAGGGATATTCAAGTGAATGACAATTGTTATAATGCATTGGTGAAGGTTCTTTGCAAGGAAGATCCGTCAAAGGAAATCAGTGGATTGTTAAAGGACATAATTGGGAGAGGCTTTAACCCTTGTGCATTGGATTTGTCTACTTTTGTAACCTCTCAATGTTCCAAAGGTAGATGGAGAGAAGTGGAGGAACTTTTGAATGCAATTCTAGAGAAAGGTTTTCTTCCAAATTCTTCATGTTGCTCCTCATTGGTTAAACATTATTGTAGGAGTGGACAGATTGATTCAGCTATTGCCTTGCATAATAAGATGGTGAAACTGAAAGGTATTTTCGATCTAACAGCGTATGATGTACTTCTTGATGGATTAATCAAAGAAAGGAGGGTCGAAGAAGGAGTTGGGGTGTTTGATTACATGAGAGCTCAAAAGTTGCTGAGCAGTGCAAGTTTTTCAACTATCATCAGTGGGCTTTGCCATGAGAAGGAGTTGAGGAGAGCCATGAAAATCCATGATGAAATGATAAAATTGGGGCTGAAACCTGATGTAAAAACATATAAACGTTTGATATCGAGTTTTAAATGATTCGTCAAACAGATGTTTTTGCGCGCCAAATGTTTTCCTTTTGCACACTGAGTAGCCTACCTTAAAAGGAGAGATAGAAATGGTACCTGTTGGTGGATAACAATATATCTAAGCTCGTATATACTTCTGAGGGTTTTATTTTCATCAAACGTAGTGGCCTGTTGGGACGACGAGGCATGTAATATTACCCCCTACAATGTTTAAAATATCAAATGATTAATTTAGCTTCTGCATATGTGGACCATAGAATTCTTTTGTCATCCACTTGGTCAATTTGTTGATGGGCAAACGGAAACTGTACTTTTTGGTGGTTTCGTGGACCATAGACTCGAGACCTTCTAATTTGCTTGTAGCCTTGTACATGTAAGTCTTTGTCACTCGATACTGTTGATAAAATAATTCTTTTGTTATTTAATGTCTCTATTTCAATAATGAACACGAACTTTCTAGGCAATTCCTTTCTTCTGATTGAGGGTGACCATATATGGAGAAAAGGATACGTGGATTTTGGCTTTATATAATTGTTCCAATCACACGGTATAGATTTGTAATAGCATGTTGCCTCTGAGATAAACTTGAGTTACACATTCATATAAAATATGTTGCCTCTGAGATAGAATTCAGTTACTCATGTATCAATAGACCTCTGATACATGTGTAACTTTTCTTTTAAGGAGGTCTATTGATTCGTATGTTCACTCTGAGGTAGACTTGAGTTACACATACATCAGATGTCGGTCATGTTTCTCCAAGATACAAATGTTTTATGGTTATCCGATTTTGAGCCAGAGAGTGTTTTATGTAGATTTGATTTGGTACCTAGACTACAACAAATAAGGCTTTTCCCCGCACTTCCTCCCCCGCGTTTTTTTAAAAACCCCCGGAAAAGCCTCTTATTTGAGTGCGGGTCGTAGAAAAAGAGGTGATACTTTTACTTTCCCAAAATTTCCCTTCCCTGCTTATTTCCCCCCATCCCCTGATAGAGAGAGAGAAAACCCTAGCTTTCTACTGTTATACATCGTTCTCCCTCTTTGCTCGTTCCCTCTCTACCGCCGACTCCAGATCAAGCCCTAGCTTGCCTGTTCTATTCGTGGGTGACGACCGACCCTCTGCCTTCTCTCGATACTCGTATCTTTCTCTCTCTCTCTCTCTCTCTCGGACGGCTTCGTGCTGAAGCTGTGGTTAGGCTACGGCTGAGTAAAGGGGGTGTTGATTTGGGGTTTTCTTAAGGGCTATGAAATTCTCTTCTCTGTCAAGCCTCCGCCAAAACGCCCTTCTTTCTCAAAGATGAGCCCAGTTTATCTTCTAATTTTTCTGGTTTGGTTTCTTTTAAATCTTTATTTTCGATCTACTCTCTCTGTGTCTCTTATGGGTTCTTTCATACAGCAAAAGCCCTAGTTTCTGCTTCTCGATCTATGACTGAAAGGCAAGTCAACGTTGATCAGAAGCTCAAGGAAGATGAAGATGATATATATACGCCTGATTGGATTTTTATTTTGTCCAAAACACGTCCCGATAGAGGTCAAGGGTTTAGTTTTTTGAGAGCTAGCTGTGTAAAAAACTAATATTCCATTTTATTGTTTGCTCTTTGTAGAATTTGTTCTGTTTTGTTTTCTAATAATGTTGTTCTCTCTTCCCTTGCACTTTAGACTTGGTTAAATTCTAGCTCTCGTTCTAAAACTATGAATACTCGGTCTCTCAGTTTCTATTTGTGACAAGGAGTTTTTTGCTTCTATTCAGTTTTTCACTCTATTTGTTTCTTTTCTATTTGCAGGTAGTCGAGAGGTAGATAGGTGTAGTTCGTGACTTGGTCCATTTTGGCAGGAAATGTTGATCTCTTTGAGGAGTCTGGAGGAGAAGAAAGGGGGTGGAATTCTTTTGACCCTTTTTCCCTATTTTACTTGTTGGCATGAGTATGAATAGCTGCTTTTGTTTGTTAGAGCTATGGGTGTACTTTGAACTGTGTCTGGTTAATCTTGTGACAATTTATGTACCAGTATAATATGTTTGTTTCATATTGCGACTTAAGTGGTTTGAACCAATAAATATCAAAAGATTTGGACAAAAACTGAAATGAGAAGTTTTGGTTTTCTACATAATATGGTACTGGTGTTCTCGTTCTGCCTTTTGATGTTCTTTAGGTGATTTATACTTGGATGAGGTTTATAAGTTTATAATTCTGTTACTCTAGCATTGGCTTTCGATGATTATATACATTGTTACTGTTGGTTTTATTAGTGTTAATTCCAACCAAATATTTGTTTTTACTTCGATCGGTTGTTTTTAGCCCAACTCAAACTAATGGTACATTTTCACTAAGCTTGATGTTTTGGGGCTTGATCGTAGATACCGACAACATTGAGTGATTAGTTTGATATCTTTTAAAGTACATAATATCTCTTGTTCTTTCATTCTTTAAGTTTACTAGAAGTGTCGAGCATTTGCCCCTTATCACTTTCATATCGTTTTCCCACTTATTACATAAGTGATGCCTTATCTCTTCTTTGAGGCCAAACATGTATTAAGTATGATCCATGTGACTGGATTGGCATTTCCTGTTCTATATCTCGAGATCATGTCTTGAGGTTGTAAGATTTATCTTTCTAATCAGCATTTCTCTCAATTGTATAGAGCCCAGATACATAAATACTTATCATGTGTTTATTGGGTAAAATTTTCATTTTCTTCTCTTGGGGATGTAATTGTAAGACATTTAGTAGGTTTAATGGAAGGCTAATTATTTGACCCTTTTGTTGTGGAACTTTGTCACGGAAACCTTTCCGGTTCAGCACTTGGGGGTTTTCTTGCTCCATAATTGGGTCAACTCTCTTCATGATAATTTCCAAAGGATTCTTAAAGTATTGTGATGGTTCGGATAAAACTTTTGACAGATTTGTAGTACCATGTGAGCCTAAAATCCCAAGCTGATCATGTAAGTTTTATGTTCATCTTGTCTAAGTGAGTGTAAATTTGTAAGAGTTCCTTTTATGTTTTCCTTTTCCTTTTTCATCTAATAGTATTTTCATCAATTCATGTTGTAAACATTCTATTGCCTTTATCTACCTAACAGTTTTTCTTTTCCAATTTTGGTCTTATGTGCATTTAACTGCATTAAGTTGCTTGTTCTAACAGCCTCCAGATGCCTCTAGTGTGCACCGGCAAATGACGATTGATAGTCATCAAGACAATGCGGGAGAGAGAGAGATCCAAAGTCCCAGTCGCAGGAAGCAGCACTATTGTCAACTAAATACATGACCTAATGCTTAGAGTGAACCAAACAAAACAACATGCAATGAGGTAAATTAAAGTATTTATGGATTGCAATCTTTACTCGTTGAACCTATTCCCTTGGTTCTGAAAAGATATGCATGAGTTAGAGTTGTGAATACCTTACTAGCCAATCTTGTATTGATGAAAGATTGCGAATGGAGGGGCTTTTGACAGAAAGTATACCTTTTCTTTGTCACCATAAAAGACACATGTCTAAAGTTATACCTACTGGTTTTCATGCTGTAACCGTAAAGGGGGTAAATGCCACATAAACCATCTCATGTATGTATGTTGATCTTTTTTAGTTAAGTACATTTCACTATTGATATCTGCTCTAAACTTTCTATGGGTCCATTCTCTGTTTGCATGTTCTGTGATTGTTTTCAAAGGATTCCCCATTAACCAGCCAGTCTCACAGTAACTTTTCGGTCTTTTTTTTTCAGAAAGTTACCCATTTTTTTTGTCCATGCTAGCTCACATATACAGGTATTAGTCACCAAGTCCCTTGTTCACTTGTCTTGATATGGTCTGATTTAAAAGCCAACAAGCTCTCTCTTCAGCAAAGTTAAATTAGAATTTTGTGCTTTCTTTTGAGCAACCTATGTTATTCCCTGATTTGCTGTGGTGGGTAGGCTCTCATTTGTAAGCTTTATGGCTTTGTTAAGGGAAAGGATAATGCATTTGCCTTGTGGTTGAAAAATAAGAAGCACGTATTGCCTGGTTATTAATTCTTGTATCTTAGTCAAGCTTTGAATACTTCAAGTTAGGTTAATTTCACTTTCATTGTATGCATACACGTCCTCGTGTGTATATATGGCATGCTTAGATAACTTACGTAGTAGATCAGTATTCCCTTGCAAGTGGTGGCTAACTCATGCGGTAGAGCTCTAGGATGCCCAACATTGCATTCCAGGATCGAGTCCTATTTCTCCTCCTCCCATGTAATAGATTAGGAATGACGAATGACCAAAAAAAAAAAATTCAGTATTCCCAAGCAAAAAACCAGAGAAAGAAAAATGCTTAAAAAATTTTCTGTAGTTAAAAAAAAAAAAAAGGAAAGATAGAAAAAGGCTTTGAAGGACTGTGTTGTGTTTAAAGATTTTGAGACCAGTTTTTGAGAAAGTTCCACTTGCTCTCTCCCGAAAAGGTATTTGAGAAGAGAACCGGTTTTTGAAAATTAATTTTTGAGGGGAAAAACCTCTTAAACGCAAAACAAAGAACAAAGTAGGAGAATTTAAGGACAAAGTGTTAGGGTATTTATTTTGTAGAGTTTTAGATTCTCCTACTTGTGCAGCAAAGTAGCTATGAACCACGCGATTAATTTTCGGGTTATTGTCTCCTGAAGATGACAAGTCAAGAGATTTTCTACTTTACCATAGGGGGCTTGAATCTCCTTAAAGAGAATGAGATTTCCGTGTCTCGGCTTGCTTAATTTGTCCACTGTAATTTATTTTTAGCGTTTATTGTTATGATATCACCAACTACTTAATGATTAGGAATAGAATTTGTAAGTGGCCGACATGAATTTACTCTCTGGATTCATCACCCTTTGTCTTTATATATATGCCTCATTCTGAGCCTGGAATCACAGAGCATCGCAAGGCTTTTGAGCACTTCGAGGAAAACTTGGTTGCATGTAGGATACCACGTGGGTACCACGTAGTATCTGGCGTGGTATCTGTACCTAGCGTCCCATCAACCGTCCAATTATTTTAGACTATTTGGATTCATCACCCTTTGGCGTGGTATCTGTACCTGGGGTTTCAAAGAATCTGAAATCCTGTTTGGAAATTGTCAATCTGTCTATGCGTTGCTCCATATTCTTTCCGTTTAGTTTAGCAGAATCATATTTTGGGAATTAGAAACACATTGAAACGCTTATCATTTTTTGGTTAACTACATTTATGCTGTGCACCCTAAAATGACTGAGAATGATTTTCTGAAGGCATGTCCTGTTTATCAAAAGAATTGCAATTTTAAGTCACGTCTGCATTTGGATGCACCAATGAGAGTCAGTTTCTTCAGCTTCTTCATGTTTACTAGCTTGGTTTCTGTTCTCGATGTTCTTAGCTGAAACCTTATATGTGTTTCTCTTTTCGGTGTAGAAACTGAAGTTAGAACCAGAAATTAGTGATGAAGAATTTGAGTTCTTGAAAAGTTTCTCTGGGAACAAATGATGCAGAAGAAGGTCAAAAGGCCAAGGTTCAAGGTATTTCTACTTTCTGATTAGATGGGTTTCCTCTTCAAGTTTCCTCTTCATTTCAGTCAATCCCAAAAAAGAAAAGAAGAGTGCAAAGAGGTTCAAATTGAGCTTTCAAAGTAATTGTTGACAATCCAAGGTATGCAAAAAAAATTTAGTTCTTTTGAAATTCTTAACACATGATGTACTCTAAATTTGGTTGTGATTGATTTCAGGGTTCTCTCCATTGAAGATCCTGGTAGCAACTAGTTGGTACTTGACGCAGTGTTTCATGTTCCTATGAGTTGATGTAATGATTTTTGAGATAGACATTGTGTAATGATTTTTGAGAAATGTTTATGAGTTGATGTAGTGGAGATTTTTGGAGACATTATGTAATGTGGTTTATGTGTTACTTTATGGTGATATTGAGTTATGTTGGAATGTATTTGGCTGTTTGTGAACTTATGGTGAATGTATTTTGAGATGTGTTAATGCCATGGATATTGTATTAGATGTAAATTGTTGGATAAAAAGGAGAGAAATTGAGGGGAAAAAAAATTCTGGTGGGAAAAAACTATTCCCGGCGTTTGTTAAACCCTGGAAATGGGGGCAAATTGTTAGATTTTCTGGCGTTAATTACAACTATTCCCGGGGTTTTAAAAACACTGGTAATATTCCTGGCATTTCTTAAACGCCGGCAGTGGGGTCGCCGGCACCGGATTTTAGCCCGCCGGAAAACCAATTCCGGGGTTTATTAAACGTTGGGAAAAACGCCGGGAACATTACTGGGGTTTAATTAACGCCAGGAAGCATTCCCGACAGCGGTATCGGGGACACTTGTTAAAACGCCGGGAATGACTTTAGCTAGTGTTTATGGTACTTTTCCTGGCGTTTGAAAAACGCTGAAAATTCCCTGATTTGCTGTAGTGCTACCTGAAATTACAAGTACACATCTAAATGTAGTGTAGGAACTAGCTTTCTCTTCATCACAGTACTGGAACTTATGCAGCTACTCGTCCTCCCAAATGCAGTTCCACTCGCTTCCCTGCTGCTAGAAGATGAATTTGGTTAATGGTAGCAAGCGATGCTAGGTGCAAACAGTTTACTATATGAGAGTAAAGTGCAACTCTGGCTGACTAGGGCTATTAAACTCCGCTTACAAATTTTCGCTGCAAGTTTTGTTGGAGGTTGTTGGAAATCCGGTTTTCAAAATGTGTTGATGGCGTCGTCTCTATAGATAACTCTAGAACAATAAATCACATTCGAGGCACGTCGAAACGACGCTTTCTTAAAGACAGTATTTGCCCCCACCAAATGGTGTGCACCGGATTAATAGCAAATCCGCTTTCAAGATACAACGAAACCGAACTCTAGGTTCTTTCTGACTACGTTTGCACGAACGAAGACAGATAGAAAATCCGCTAAATGAGAATAAGAGAACCAAGAATTGATATTATATTTTTGCAGAATAATAGAATATCAGTATGCCTAAAATTCTAGGAATAGAGTGTGTGGAGAGAGAGCAATTCACTATGAAATTTTTGGTTTGTAGAATGACTTTACAAAGGCCCTATTTATAGACTTATAGGCACCTCTTGTGAAAGGTTGTGTCTTTAATAGACACACGTTAGAAATAGTCTTGTCTTTTGAAGACACTAATAAGGAAGAGTAGTCATGTCTTTAAAAAACAATTAGTAAGGAAAAGTCATGCCTCTTACTAGGCATCACTTCGTGAAAAGTCATGCCTCTTACTAGGCACCATTTCGTGAAAAGTCATGCCTCTACATGACACAATTTCGTAAAAAGTCATGTCTCTAGTAGACATTAATTTAATTAGGAAAGGTCATGCATCTTAGAGGCACCCCATGTTATACACCCCTTTCTAACAATTGCTTCTCTTCCAAATAATCTCATCCCAATGAATGGATGTTTTAACCATTCAGTATAATCACAACTTATGAAAAGGTATTGCAACCTTTCACATAAACCTCTCTCAATATCTTTTCAAAAAAATCCCCAAACCAAAAAACCATTTAATATTTGGAAAATCTCCAACAGAGGTTTGGTTCAGAAATTGTGTTGCAACCTGTTC